>CAUYON010169224.1:0-10061 GCA_963573935.1 Arctocebus calabarensis
GGGGGCAAAGATGGTGTAAACAAGCGCAAGGATCTTTCCCTGTTTCTGAGCATGCTCACTCTTGGGCTGAAGGTACATGAATATGACAGTTCCATAGAACAGTGATACAACCGTCAGGTGGGATGTGCAGGTCCCAAAGGCTTTCTGTCGGCCCTTGGAAGAGTGCATCTTCACCACAGCTCTGGCAATGCAGGTATAGGAGGTCAGGATGATGCCCACAGGAATGGCAAGGATGAGCAAGCGAGCAATTAACATCTTCGATTCAGTGGGACCCGTGTCCACACAGGAGAGCTTGATAATAACTAGGATTTCACAAAAGAAATGGTCCACCTCGCGGTGGCCACACAGAGGCATAACTAGGGCCAGTGAAGACTGAAGGAGAGAATTGGCAAAACCTGATAACCAGGACAGGGCTGCAAGAAGGAGGCAGATCTGTTGGTGCATGATCGTAGCATAGCGCAGAGGCCAGCAAACAGCTACATAACGGTCGACAGCCATGACAGCAAGAAGCACACACTCTGTAGAGCCCAGAGCTAAGGCTGCAGAAGACTGAACCATGCAGCCCACAAAGCTGATCTTCTTACTGCCTCCCCAGATGTTTACCAGCATCTGTGGGACAATGCAGGTGGTGAAACCCATGTCCAGCAACGAGAGGTTTCGGAGGAAGAAGTACATTGGGGTGTGGAGCCGGCTGTCCAGGAGAGAGACCAAGATGATGGCTGTGTTACCTCCAAGTGTCATGGCATAGAACCCAGAGACAAATAGAGAAAGGATGAATTCAGCCTGGGGATACCGCGAGAAGCCGACTAAAATGAAGTCTTCCCCTGAACTGTCATTTATTTTCATCATCTGTTTATTTCATAGCAGTGGAAATAGAATCAGGTATACTCTCTAAATTGTCAAAACACATAAATAAAACAGTGTTTGTTAGTCTATGTAATAATCAAAGTCATTTTCTTAGTTTTTGCAAACAAATCTAAAAACTGGGAGCTCAAATTTCCTGGTGTAAATAATTATTTAAGTTGGCAGGGCACAGTGGGCTGAAACCTGTAATTTCAGCACTCTGGGAGACTGAGGCATGCAGATTGCCAAAGCTCACAGGCTCAAGACCAGCCTGACCCAGAGCGAGACCCCTTCTCTAAAAATAGCCAGGTGTTGTGACAGGTGCTTGTAGTCCCAGCTATTCATGAGGTTGAGGCAAGAGAATCACTTGAGCCCAAGAGTGTGAGGTTTCTGTGAGCTGTAGTACCACTATACTCTACCATGGGTGACAAATTGAAACTCTGTGTCAACAAAAGAAAAATTAAAGTTATTGAAATGTAAAGCCAATGTCACAATGAATACAAAAATTGGAATGAAGGAACATTGTTATGATATTTTTACTGCCTAACACAGTTTTAGACAAATGAGTTCAAAATGTTGTAAGAAAAATAAAAATATGAGAGATAAAGTTAACATTATTTGCAGACAGTACCTGCAATATTCAATGGATAGATTTTTGCTAGTATATATTTAGAAAGGCTACTGAATTTTTTGTGTATGTATGCTGCAACTTCACTGTATTCATTTATTAGGTCCTACAGGCTTTTTAATGGAACTTCTAAGGATTTATCTATTTTAAATCATTTCATTAACAAAAATGACAATTTCAGTTCTTTATCTATTTTGATTTCCTTTGTCTCTTTGTTTAATCTGTTTACTCTGATAGGGACTTCCAGTAGTATATCAAATATAAGGGGTGAGAGTGAACATTCTTATCTTATTGCTGGTTTTAGGAAAAGAGCTTTTAGCTTTTCACCATTGAATATAATGTTAGTTACTGGCTTTTCATTTATGGCTTTTATTGTGTCAATATGCATTCATTCTAGATCTAGTCTATTGAAATTTTTCTTTTTTAATAATAAAATTAAGTTGAATTTTATCAGATGCATTCTGCATCTAATAATATGATCATATGGTTTTTGTCCTTCATTTTGTTAATATGGTCTATCACATTGGTGGATTTGTATGCATTGAACCATTCTTTCATTCATTGAATAAATACCACTTGATTATGGTTAGTAATTCTTTTAGTGTGCTGTTGAATTTGGTTTGTTAGAACTTTGTAAAAAATTTTTGCATCTCATTGGGTATATTAGCCTAGAATTTTCTTGTATTGGAATATCCTTGTCTAGCTTTAGTATCAAAGTAAAGTGAGCTTTATAAAAAGAATTTGGAAGTATTGTCCCCTGTTTGAGTTTTTGGAAGCATTTGAGAAGAATTGATATTAGTTCTTCTTCAAATGTTTGGTAGAATTAGTAGTGAAGCTATCAGATCCTGAGCCTTTTTCTTCCTTCTTTTTTCTTTTCTTTCTTCCTCTCTCTCTCCCTTCCTTTTTTTTTTTTTTTTTTTTTTTTTGGTTGTTGTTGTTGATGGGAGATTTTTATTACTGATTTTACATCCTTAGCCACTATTGGTCTGTTAAGATTTTCTATTTCTTCATGACTCAGGTAGGTTATGTGTGTCCAAAAGTTCATTCACTTCTTCTAGGTTATCCAATTTGTTGATATATAAATTATTCATAGTAATCTCTTATGATTCTTGGTATTTCTATCTACCAAACAGTATGCAGAACACAAATGTTTTCACACAGTAAATGATAAAATCTCATGAATGTTATGTCAAACAGGTGGATGAAAATATCTCAGATTGTATATGAAGCTCGCACACTGTACTCCATGATTGAACTAATGTACACAGCTATGATTCAATAAAAAAAAAAAAGAATTAACACCCATCCTCCTCAAACTTTCCACCCAAAATAAAAGAGTAAAGAACACGTCCTAACTTTTTTCTGAGGCCAATATTAACACTGATTTCAAAACCAGATAAAGACATCTCATCCCAAAAGAAAATTACAATCCAATACACCTTGTGAAGATAGATGCAAAACTTCTCTCAAAATACTAACACATTAAATCTAAGAGCATATTAAAAGAGTTCCACATGATGACCAAGTGGTACTTGCCTAAGGAATGCAAGAATAGTTCAGTATAAGGAAATCCATCAATGTAAGACACCATGTTAATATTATGAAATAAAAAATGGACATGGTGATCTTGACTAGGACAGAAAAGGCACTTGACCAGATGAACCAGCTTTTATGAGAAAAACACTCAGAAAACTGCCTTGTGAGTAATAATGAGCATTTATTAAAAAAAAAAAAACGCACAGCCACATTCATTATCAATAGTGAAAGACTATGGGTTTTCCACTGAGATAAATAGAAAGACAAATGTACTTGCTTTCATTGCTGCTGTCAAACATTGTACTCAAGGATCTAAGAGTGATTAGACCAGAGAAATAAGTAAAAAAGATCCAGAATGAACAGGAAGAAATAAAACTTTGTCTATTGAAGGATGTTATGATCATATATACAGTGTGGGTGTGAATATATGTATATAATTTCTAAGAAATATATTAAAAGCCACTAGCACTAATAAATTAATTCAGCAGGTTATAAGATCAACATGCAGAACTCACCTATGTTTGTATACACCTATAATGACCATTCTGAACAAAAATTTGCTAAGGCAATTTTTATTTGCAGTAATATCCAAAACAATAAAATATTAACTTGAACTAAAGATGTGAAAAACTAATAAACCAAAATGTGCAAACATTGCTGAAAGAAATTAACAATCTAAATAAATACATGAATATTAACAAGTAAATAAGGTGACATTTTATATTCATGAGTAGGAAAAACTAATGTTGTTAAAATAGTGATACTACCCTAACTGATCCACAAATTCAATGAAATCCCTTCCAAAGTTCTAAAAGCCCTTTTCACAGAAATGGATGATCCTATAACTCAACTGGAGTTGCAAGGGACCAAAATGGCTAAAACAGTCTTGAAAAAATAATAATAAAGACCAAGAACTGCCACTTCCTAATACCACACTTACTACTAAGGTACAGAAATTAAGACAGTGTGATATTGGTGTATGTATATACACATAAATCAATGGAATAAAATTGAGAGTCCAGAAAATGATCTTCTATTGACAATTGAGTTTTAAAATATTGTCAAGTCCATTCAATGGGATAGGAAACTATCTCTTCAATAAATTCTACTAGGCAAATAAGTTTCCACAAAAAAATACAAAACAGGTGTGTTGCTCTGAAAGGCTGGAGTAGAGATTGGACATGGCTTCCAGTGGTGAGTAAGTGCATTTCGTGGTGGCCAAAGTTTCTTTTGTGGGAGACTGTCTGCCTGGTGTTTTGGACTGGTATGAATGTTCATCTCCCACCTTCACTTTTTAAAGTGCCAACTTAAAGTAAAAATAATGAAATAAAAGAGCAAGCTTGCAGTCTGGGGCTAGCTCACATCATCAATATAATTGTCTATGGTTGTTTACAGTGGAACTGAGGCATAGGAGAGGCTCTGCTCTTAAGAATTAACCTTTCATTACATTAAAAGAAGTTTCTTATATTTTAGACATACATATGGGTGTATTTTCAAGTGAAATAACATGTCTGAAATTCACCTCAAAATAATGAGGGTGGAATGTGAGGAACTAAGTTTGGCCATGTACTAGTATATATTAACATTGAGTTACAGGATAGGATTGTCATTCTATTTTCCTGTACCTTTAAACATTAACAGGATAAATAAAAAACAAACTCCACAAGTCCTCCACACCCCAAAACGTCCCCAAGGCACAAGAGCTGTACTAGGAGTGGGGAGGAGGGGAGTTTTCTACTAGGTAGATTTATTTAAGTGTTGCTCTTGCCAGGCATCATGGCTTACACCTGTAATCCTAGCACCCTGGGAGGCTGAGGTGGGTAGGTTGCTTGAGCTCAGGCGTTTGAGACCAGCCTGAGCAAGAGTGAGACTAAAACTGAAAAAACTAACCAGGTGTAGTGGCACACACTTGTAATCCCAGCTAATGGTGTGGCTGAGGCAAGAGGACTGCACAAGCTCAAGATTTTGATATTGCTGTGACCTATGAGGCCATAGCACTCTACCCAGGGTGACAGAGTAAGACTGTTTCAAAAATAAGTAAATACATAGATAAAAATACAAAACAATGAAGTTGGACTCCTACCTTATACTATATAAAGAAATGAATTAAAACTGAATCAACAAGTGAAATTCAAGATGAAATACATAAACTTCTGAAGAAAATACAGGGGTAGATTCTTATGATCTCGGATTTAGCAATTGATTTCTAGAGAATACTCCAAATGCATGAATAATTAAAATAAATGGATTAATTAGACTTTTAAAATTAAAAACTTTTGTGCATCAAAAGACATTATTGGAATTCTGGAAAGATGACCAACTGGTAGCAAACCACAGTAAAGGCTTCTCACCTGAGGGAGAAAAACTGGACATAATTGGACTCTATAAAGCCAACAGTGGGAAGGTGAGCCAAGAAAGAAGTTCAGCAAGCTGTAACTCCAAGGAAGAGCATTCAGGAAAACAAATTACGTACAATGCCTATCAACAACAAGAGACCCCTCCCCCAAGCAGGAGACCCACCACAGGCTATCTGGGAGTGAGCATGAAACAAAAGACCTCTCATTTTACCTCAGTGGAGAGAGCCACTAAACACCAGGTCTCTTTCTCCACAGAGGTCCCACTTATGAACCTAGACACCACCCTGTCAGGCATAAAATTGAACAGATATTTTCCCCCACAAGTCCAAACTCCCAGGCCATCCTTCCACCCTCACATGGCAGTCTGAAGTTCTGCCCCTTGCAGAGTGCAGAGCGTTTGGTCTTTTCCTGAGAGATCTGGGGATAGAGTGGACCACCAAACATCAGGATGGAATCTGTGACTAACAAGGAAGAAAGAGGGTACAGTAAGAAAGGGACACTCAGTGGGAGGAGAAGCAGTCCCTGGTTATGACTATGCCCAGCCAGAGGTGGTGTTGACTCTCAGTTTGGGGCTGTGCCTGGTGGGAGATGGTGGAGAACCCCCAGCTCTGATGGCACCCACAACAGGAGAGTTGTGTCCAATGTGGACGGTGTTCAGCAGGCAGGGCTGGTCCCCAGACCCTCCTGGGCCTGCGAGCAGAGAATTACCAGGCATGCCCTGAGACCTGACAATAAGGGTGTTGTCCTCTGACTCCATCAGAACCCTCAAGCAGGGACGTGCTGGGTGTGAACCAAGACCTCAGGGCAAGGGCATGGTCCCCTGTCTCCAGTGGTGCCAGTGAGCAGAGGCTTACCAGATTAGGAGTGAGACCTCTGAGCATGGTGTGGTGCCCTGACTCCTACACAGCTGGGGAACAGAGGCTTGCCAGGCAGTCGACTGAATGGAAGATGGGGGCATGGTCCCCTGACTCCAACTGGTCTGTCAAGCAGAGGCTAGCTGGGTGTGGACTTAGACCAGTGGGTAGGGGCGTGGTGCCAGGCTCCAACTGAGCCTGGGAGCAGAGAAACGGACAACAGTGTGGACTGAGTCTGGCAGGCAGTGGGTATGAATCCCTGGCTCCAGTTATGCTTTTGGAGACCCTTGAATCCCTTTCTGTTGATTAGGGCTTGCACTGTCTGAGACAATTTAATTGGAACTTATGTCTGAAGTTGTCCACTGAGGGACATTCTGAGGCTGATCTTCGAAGTTCTGAAGCTGAAAAGAACTAAAGGTTGGGGACAGGGCACCACAGGTGTTTGTATCTCTTCACAACCAAGATTTAAACCTAATATTATAGCTTCTTAGGATAGGGCAGCACTTAGCTTATATCAAAACAGATCCAGCTTACACTATCTCACCAAACAGGTCCTCAGAGCCTCTGGCCAAAACTCTGAAAGGGGCCTTTGTAAGATTGTAGGAGATAAGCTATAATTACAAAGCCTAGCACTTTGGTAAGGTGCTATCTCTACTACCTGGGAACACCAGTTTAATCTCTTACCAGTTCTAATAACCAAACGGTGGAATATAAACATGGCGGGGACCCAACAGAAGAACTCTAGCAACATGAATAACCACAGTAGATCAACACCCCCAAGAAATGACAAAAGAGATACAACTGAAAACGCCATGCACAAATAGCAGTAATATCAGAAATTGAATTCAGACTATGGATGGCAAATAAGGTATATAGAATGGAAGAAAAGATAGAAATTGAATTCAAAGATTGTCTAAAGAAATTAATGAATTCAAAGACAAAGTCACCAAGGATATGGACATAATGAGAAGAGAAATAGCAGAGCTCAAGCAAACAACAAAAAAAATTGTTGAGAAGCTCCAAAATACAGTAGAATACCTTTGTAGTGGAGTTAACCAGGCAGAAGAAAGGATTTCTGAAACTGAAGACAAAGCTTTTGAACATTCATGAACACTCAAAGTGGCAAACAAATGGAAAGCAAAAACTGATCATTTTCTGAGGGAGCTGTGGGATCACTCCAAAAGATCAACATTAGTCTTATATAAATTTCCATAGGAGAAGAGGATGGTCCTAAAGCTACAGATTGTCTACTCCAAGAGCTTTTGGAGGAGAATTTCTGAAGCATTGCGAGAGATACAGAACTTCAGATAGTAGACAATTTCAGAACCCAGCAAGACTCAATCCAAATAAAGCATCTCCTAGACACATTGTGATTAACTTTGCCAAAGTTAAGACAAAGGAGAAAATTCTGCAAGCAGCCAGATATAAGAAAAGCATCACTGACAAAGGGAGAAATATCAGAATGAGTGCAGATCTCTCAGTTGAAATGTTTCAAGCCAGAAGAGGATGGCCATCAACCTTCAATCTCCTAAAACAAAACAACTCCCAGCCCAGGATCCTGTATTCAGCTAAACTGAGTTTATTTTGTGATGGAGAAATCAAATACTTTAATAAAATACAAATGTTATAGAAATTTGCCATAACTAAACCAGCTCTCCAGGATATTCTCAGACCCATCTTCCATAATGGTCAGTACAATGCTGTACCTCCAAAGTAAACTCTCAAAACCCAACTTCCACAGTGGTGAAAAAATTAAAAATGTTCACTGGACATACGAAAATCATTACACCCTAAACACAACCAGGCTTATCAATTCTCTCAATTAATGTGAATGGTTCAAATTGTCCTCTAAGGAGGCACAGGCTGGCTGACTTGATACATAAACTCAGACCAGATATCTGCTGTATACAAGGATGTTATTTGAACTTAAAAGATAAAAATAGACTCAGGGTGAAGGGATGGACTTCTATAATACAGACAAATAGAAACTAGAAAAAAGTAGGGTTTACAATTTTAGTTGCAGGAACAATTGGCTTTAAACCAACAAAGATAAAGGAAGATAATAATGGCCATTACATATCTATCAAGGGAAACACCCAACATGAGGAGATTTTGATAATTAACATTTATGCATCCTACCACAATGCTCCCCAATTTATAAAGCAAACCCTAATGGATATGAACAACTTGATATCTTCCTTAACTATAAGAGTTTGAGATTTTAACACCCCTTTGTAAGTTCTAGACAGATCCTCCAAGAAGAAACTAAACAAAGAAATATTAGACTTAAACCTGACCCTAGAACACATAGACTTTACAGACCTCTACAGAACATTTCATCCTAATAAAACTGAATATACACTCTTCTCATCAGCACAGAGATCATCCTCCAAAACATATCATAACCTAGGACACAAGTCTAACCTCAGAAAATTTAAAAGACTAGAAATTATTCCTTGTATCTTCTCAGAACATCATGGAATAAAAGTTGAACAGGAATCTTCATACCAAAACAAAGTCATAGAAACTAAATAATCTTAGGCTGAATTATAGCTGGGTCATAGATGAGATTAAGAAGGAAATCCTTAAAGTGTTGGAACAAAATGATAATGAAGACACAAATTATCAAAACCTGTGGGATAATGTAAAGGCAGTCTTCAGAGGGAAATTTATAGCATTGGAAGCCTTCATCAAGAAAACAGAAAGAGAGGAAGCCAACAAGTTAATGGATCATTTCAAGCAACTGGAGAAAGATTAACATTCCAATCCCAAAACCAGCAGAAGGAAAAAAATAACCAAAATTAGGGCAGAATTAAATGAAATTGAAAACAAAATAATCATTCAGAAGCCCAATGAAACAAAAACTTAGGTTTTTGAAAAAGTTAACTAAATTGATAAACATTTGGCCAACCTAACCAGAAACAGAAAAGTAAAATCTCTAATATCATCCATGAGAAATGATAAAGGAGAAATAACCACAGACACCTCAGAAATTAAAAAAATCCTCAATGATTACTACAAAAATCTCTATTCCCAGAAATATGAAAATCTGAAGGATATGGACCAATACCTGAAAGCACACCACCTTCCTAGACTGAAACAGAAAGAATTAGAAATCTTGAATAGACAGATATCAATTACTGAAATAGCATCAACAAAATTATCCAAAAAAGAAAAGTCTGGGACCAGATGGCTTCACATCCAAACTCTATCAAATCTTTCAACAGGAACTTATATCTACATTATACAACCTTTTCCAAGCATAGAAAAAGAAGAAATACTTCCCAACACATTTAATGAAGCAAATATCACCTTGATCACCAAACCATGAAAATATTCAACAAATAAAGAAAATTATAGACCAACAACATTAATGAACACTGATGAAAAAATATTCAGTAAGATCTTGGCAAACAGAATTCAACAACACAACAAAAAAAGTATACACCATGACCAAATTGGTTTTATTCCAGGGTTATAGGGTTGGGCCAACACACACAAATCTATAATACATCACATCAATAAAATAAAAAATAAGACCATATGGTTCAATTGATGCAGAAAAAGTCTTTGATAATATCCAGCATCCTTTCATGATCAGAACACTTAAGAAAATAGGCATAGGCTCAGCGCCTGTGGCTCAACGAGCTAAGGCGCCAGCC
This sequence comes from Arctocebus calabarensis, assembly GCA_963573935.1. Classification (NCBI taxonomy): domain Eukaryota; kingdom Metazoa; phylum Chordata; class Mammalia; order Primates; family Lorisidae; genus Arctocebus; species Arctocebus calabarensis. The sequence goes on from CAUYON010169224.1 coordinate 9,881, forward strand.
ACGTACACCTGAGCTGGCGGGTTCAAATCCAGCCCCCGGGCCGGCCAAACAACAATGACGGCTGCAACCAAAAAATGGCCGGGCATTGTGGCGGGCGCCTGTAGCCCCAGCTACTTGGGAGGCGGAGGCAGGAGACTTGCTTGAGCCCAGGAATTGGAGGTTGCTGTGAGCTGCAATGCCA
>CAUYON010169225.1:0-12505 GCA_963573935.1 Arctocebus calabarensis
GCAAACAGAAAACTTTATGTGATAAAATTGGTGGTGAAACCAAATAATAGGGGTAGAAACACTAGCAAAAGTGAAGTTCTAATTTTTAAAGAAGGTAACTATGGAAAATTGTATTTAAAACAAAAAAATGGACCAACGACACAAAAAAATAAAAATTTTTGCGGGAAACGTTGTAGTTAAAAAAAAAAAAAGCAAAAACAAAGCAGTATATATATCTTGCTGGATATTGTCTGGGCAACAAGTGATCTTCTGGGGTATGAGATGTTAATCACAATGCTGATACAGCTGTACGATATGGAGACTGCTGATTTCTGAAACCCCGCAAGGTGGAGAGCCTAAATCTCTCCTCAGCCCGTGTAAAAGGAACTTTAAACTGTCAACCTTGGCTAATCCCAAGCTTTTCCAGGAAAGCACTTGTCACTGGGATCACTCCTGAAGTGGTTGCCCGCTTACCCAGTGTGCCAAAACCAGTCTCAGTCTATGCCCCTGAGGGCCAAGAGTGTAAGGCATCTCAGTCCCCGCCTTTAGGCTGCTCAGTCACTAGATTACTCTCCCAAGGTCTCCTGCCTGATCCTTGCTCTGCGATCCTGAGGGCTGAGCTTGCTGGGGCAGTTCTCCCACAGTGGCTCTGCGTGGCCCACAGCCGAACACTATTAGCTTCGTCTGGCTGATCCGCTCATTCTGGGCCCCTAGACAACGCTTAAAGTCTTCCACACTCTTACCCAAGTTTTCCCAAGGTAGTTCAATTGACTCCCTAAGTCCAAAAATACAAAACAGCTCATAGGTAAGGCCTTTCCAGTTTGCAATCTCACTGCTACTATAGTTACAGCTGCTGGCAAGATTAGACCAAACGAATACACACAACCACTTGCCAGTTCTCCACTGCTTTTGTCCTCCTCATGGGGTCCAGAAGTGTCTTGCTGACTCCCTGTGTCCGTAAAGGGATGTTTCTGGGCAGATCCCACTAGCCAGAGATGCCTGAAGTCTTCTCTCCCCAGTCTCACTGTGCCCAGTTGCAAAGAAGCTGTTCCTTGGCTGCCATCTTGCTCCACCAACATAACTTTTTTTTAGGTTAAATCTACTTTGTGTTCTCTGACCTTGCAGTTTTCTTTAGGTTTATTTATTATTATTATTATTTAAATGTCCTTTTTTAAAATTAAATCATGGTTGTGTACATAAATGCAATCATGGGGTAAAATGTGCTGGGTTTATATACAATTTGAAATATTTTCATCAAACTGGTTGACATAGCTTTCATGGCATTTTCTTAGTTATTGTGTACATTTATATTCTACATTTAGTAAGTTTCACCTGTACCCGTCTAAGATGCACTGTATGTGGGTGCTGTTTGGGACAATTGGTTTGGAACTCTTGAACTGGACAAAACACCTGAGGACTCTCTAAAGTAATACCCTGGTTTTGTTGTTGTGGGAAGGTTTGACAATTTCTTTAGGTTTAGAACATTCTCTGTTATATCTTTGAGTTAACTTTCTACTCCCGTCTCTCTTTTTATTTCTTTAAGATAAGTAACTCTTAGATTTGCCCTTTTGAAGCTATTTTCTGGATCTTGTAGGTGTGCTGCTGCTTCTTTTTTTAAATTCTTTCTCTTCTGAATATGTATTTTCAAATAGCCTGTCTTCAGGCTCGCTGATTTTTTCTTCTGCTTGGTCAGTTCTGCTGTTGAGAGACTCAGTTTGTCAATTGAATTGTTCACCTCCAGAATCTCTGCCTTAAAAAAAAAGAATTTCAATCTTTTTGTTAAATTTCTCTGATAGGCTTCTGAATTCCTCTGTGTTGTCTTGAAGTTCATTGTGCTTCTTTAGGACAGCTATTTTGAATTCTTTGTATGAAAGTTCACACATCTCTATCCTTCCAGGATTGGTCACTGGTACCTTACTTAGTTCATTTGGTGAAGTCAGTTTTACTGGATGTTCTTGATTCTTGTGGCTATTTGAGGATGTCAGGCTTTGGAGAGTTAGGTATTTATTGTCATTTTTGCCATCTGGGTTTGTATGAACCTGTTCTTCTTGAGACAGTTTCCAGATATTTAAAGAGAATTGAGTGTTGTGTTCTCAGCAGTTGGTCACTGTAGCCATATAAGTACTGGGGATGCCCCAAACCCAGCATTGCTGTAACTCTTGAAGACTCCTGGTGGTATACCTGTGGTTGACTTGTTAAGGTATGGTAAAATTCCTGGATTACCAGGCATAATCTCTCATTCTCTTGTTGGGCTTTTGGACTTGGAGGAGAAGTGGCATTGGCATTTCCTTAGGTCCACCAGGGCCAGGTCATACCTGAAGCCAGCCCAGTGTCTCCCAAGGCCTGTGGTGACTATTGCCTGGCTACCTCTGACGTTTATTTAAAGCCCTAGGGTTCTTTAGTCGGCAGATGGTGAATCTTGCCAGGACTGAGCCACTGGGCCTTCCCTTCAGGGCAGCATGTTTTCCTTCTGTCCCAGGGTGGGTCCCTGTAGGAACTAAGGCCAGGGACTTCAGGGGTCTGCTTGGTACTTCATTTTACTGTGGCTCAGCTGGTACCCAAAGTTGCATAATAAATCCTCTGAACTATTCCCTTGCCTTTCTCCAACTAGAATGAGACTGGCTCTGAGATGCACCATTTGGTGTTGGGGGAGGGGCGGCACAACCACTGGCTTGGCAGCCACCAATGGTGTCTCATGGGGTTGTGTGTACCCCAAGTCCTCTGGCTCCAAGATAGCATAGTCACAGGACGTGCCCAAGGACTGTAAGTTAGTTCAGGCCCCAAGCTGCTTTGTGTCAGGAGGTCATGGGGCCAGGAGACCAGGATTTCCCTCTGGTCAGTCTGGTCTGAATGTTTCCTCTATTGGCACCAGCAGGATTCTGCTCTGTGCTGTGTTCACCTGTGCCATGGTAGCTCTGGGTTTCAGAGCAAAGTCCCAGCAAAGTCACTGTCCTTCTTCCAGGCACACAGATTCTACCCACACTCAGAAAGCCAGCATGGCACTGCTGCGGGATTTGGGAGAGGTGGCACTGGCAATGCAAGATTGTGTTTTCTACTCTCTTCATCGCCTCTTTTCCTCGATGCGATGTTAAAACTAGGCAGTATGTTTGCTCACCTGATCTTGGTTCTTCTGAAGGTGTTTGCTTGAGTGGATAGTTGTTGAATTTTGTGTTCATGTGGAGGGACAATCACTGGCAGTTTCTTGTTCCTCTGTGTTGTGTGTATTTAAAAAATTTCTTATCTTTAAAAAATTTTATCCTTTTTTCTTTTCTCACTTTTTAAAATATATGACTTTAAAGTAGAATTTTTGACCAGGAGGTATCAGTTTTTATTTTTTTGTAGCCTGGAAGAAAATAGAGAAGATTACTTGTCCATATGGTTAGGTAATGTACAGTAGACAGATTTTAAAGGACAAATTTTAGAAATCTTTCCTGAGTGGTACACTGGTTACTTACTACATTGCTGGCTTGTTCAAAGTACTTTAAAATATACAAAGTAGGTTTTAGAAGTATCACTTCAGTTGTACAATATGAGAGATTCTTACAGTGAGGCAGTATATGGAAATACACTAATTCTGCTTCATATAGTCTAGCAGTGCTTCCCAAATTGTCTGTGGTAGAAGACATTTTTTATCCTAAATTTTCAGTTCTTTATAGACTAATATTTTTAAAAAACAATAAAATGTTATAATTGTATCAAATAGCTATAACAGTTCGTACACTTATTCTCAGTTTGTTTATTTAGCCTATTGTAAATGATAGCAGTTTACAGACTGACACTGGTCCATGGACCAGCTGGACTAGCTCCAAGATGATATTGTTGAACACTGAACAGGTCCTGGCCCCACAACCTCCTGACAAAAAGCGGATTAGGGCCTGATATATATATTTATTTATCATCTGGGATTGTTTTAGAGAAACTTTATGGAAAGATTAAACTATATGCTTCTTGTATATCTCCATTTATCTAATCAGCTTTTTAGCATTCCTAGTTTGGGCTGTATAAGACTATTTGTAAGGCTTGTATTAATGATTGTATGAGGTCATTGGAATGTTCAGTCGAGTTGAAGCAGCTACTTGATCATTCTCCTTATAAAATGTACAATATAGAAATTTGTACATGTGTGTATGTGTATGTGTGTGCATGTGTGCACGTCCGGGGGGTGTGGTTGGAAGCCTCAGCCATGACCTAGAGAAACAGGGCATTAAAATAGCAATAGTGTTAGATTAGGAATTGCAGGACTTGGATTTTAATTTCTTTTTCATGATTTAGAAGTGATACATTTTGACTTCTCTCTGGGCTTATTTATTCATCTATAAACTCAGATTGCTTAACTAATTTGCACACTTGGCCAAGTTTTGAGCATTATAATGTCATTTTGTAGGTCACTTCTTTCTTCTAGGGATGCTTAGCAAAATGATTTTGTGAGTCTCATTTTCGTTCTCCAGAACTGAACTGCCTCAGCTGTTCCGTGCATCTGCTGGGTTTCCAACTACTGCTTTCTAGCTTCTTCACTTACTACTGAGTATAGTACACTATATCTTTTATTTACCTTATAGCATCTTTTTACTCCTAAGTGTTTCAAAATGGGCAACTCAATGATCATTAAGCCTCCTTTGGTATTTCTATTTTAGCTTTAGTTCTTTCTTCTAACTATATCATTTTCTTATTATATCCTCTTTCAGATTCCTGTATGGGGGAATCTGATTGGATCAACTGAAATAATAAATTCTCATATGGGATGAGTTGCATCAAGGGTTGGTAGGTAGCCTGTGGACTGCCTACCTTTAGATTAGATAGTCCCATCTGGTTTGTTCATGTATGGCTGGGCTATATCTTGTTGTAGGACTTGGCAGAGACTGTAGGAATGACATGCTTAGTGCAGGTGGTGTGATCTAAGTACTCAGACGACTGACTTTAGTAAAAGGAAATAAAATTCTTTAAGATGAATAAAGGCATATTTACTTATTCTTCTTTTGGGATAAAACATTTGGGGGAAAAGAGAAGTTGTTTGAGAACATTAGGTGTACAACCACCTTTTAGAAAATATTTTATTCCTGTGAAAATGCACTACATTAAAGACTTCTGTGGTGTTTGTCTTTAATAGTCTACGTTTCTCTTAACATTTTATTTATGACTTTTCAAGTTAAAAGACTTTTTAAAGTGTTTTCTCTTACGTAAATTTTGTTTTCAAAAGGTTTTTGGTTAATTTTAATATTAATTTTAGGAAAAGCAGAGAATGGTTGTAATGGACTAAGTTGTAATGTTGGACTGTGTGCCAATTGCTAGGGGTGTTTAATGGATGTGATAGATTAAAGAATGAAAGTTTCCAGTGGAATCATAATGGTTAGAAAGACTTGCCACTTATTTGGATATCTCTTTAATAAAAGTGGATCCATTTGTTGTTCCAGGATATGATTAATTTACTTATTGCCTAGTAGAAAACCAAAGAAAAAGACTGAATCTACTTTGTATTTTGGGAAAATTTCTACGTTTAGGATTTCTGGCTTGAACATAGTTTCTAATAATGATAACCCATTATCTGGAACTCAAAGACTATAAGAAATTGTGTATTTCTTCTAAATACAATAATTTGCTAAGTGAAATGATCTTCATTTAATAAGCTATCTTGTTGTGTTTCTGTTATTCCATAAAATATTCATTGAGCTTATGTTGTATATTAGGTACAGCAAGTAGGTCTTGATGTCAATTAGATAACATTTAAGAGCCTATAAAGATGATGATTTCTTGGTCAAGAGTGGTAGTGAGAATGGGAAAACATTTTGGGGAACTATTTTGGAGCTAGGATTTATCCTTAATTTGTAGTGTTTGGGAAGTTCATGGAGGTGCCCTGGGACTGCCATGAATTTTTCTTTCCTTGGGGGGTGAAGGGTGCTTTAACCGGAACAGATCTGCATCTAATTGTCTAATGTAACAGTGTTCGGTATAGGATATTATTTGAACATAGGATTCTTTGTTTAAAAAAATAGGGAAAGCCACTGTTTCGCAGAATATAAGAATTAATTTATAATGAATTTTTCTTTAGCTTCTCTCTCCTTTAAATTCCTAGTAATTTCTTAATATATGGTAGTCAAGTTATATTTATCTTGCATTGCTTCATTGAGGTTATTTGTGTACATATCTTTCTGGATTATATACTCTTAATTAGTCTTATGCTTAATATTGCCCATTTACCTCTTATTTATTATTTGAATGTGTAGAGAAGGAAAACTTCTTTTTCTAGGTTCATGACTTGAAGACCCTGTGACAAAAAACATTAACAAGAGAAGCATATAAATTTATTTATTATAATAAATCAAGTGACATGGGGGCCTTCATAAGGTAATTAAGACCCAAAGGAAGGGGTAGACCTGTATATTTTTTATGCTGGATTTGACGAAGAAGTAGATAGTTGGAAGGAAGTGTGATTGGATTAAAAAAAGTATGATCTGATGGTAGTAAAGTAGGGGGAATTTAGTGGAGCCTGTTTATTCAGATTCTTCTCTGCGACCTTGTGTCTTTTGAGATTAAGATGTTTCTTTCTTCAGGCAGTGTGGAGGGTACCTCTCTAATGAAGGTCTCATGACATGCTTCAGGGTAGATCAGAAAATCTTTTGTAGCTTTTATGACCTACTTCGGGAGACAAGGGCAGGAAGAGGTCAGAGACTGACCCTCTAGTTTTTGTGTTTTTCCCTTCAGCTTACAATATTTTGGTGCAGTGTTCTGAGCCCCATCAAATGAATACTGAACTAGGTGGTAGGCCCTGAGCTACCTGGTGTCAGTGCAGAACCAATATCCTCAGGGAGCCCAGGGTCTAGTAGAGGACATGTGTATACATGCCAACGCTCATGGTATATAAATGCTACACTTTCACGGATGAGAAAAGTGGTGGGAGGATACTATACTATACCATACTATAAAAAAGTCTAACAAGTTTTATTTTACACTATAAAATATTAAGCTTGTTACACGGTTAAATCATAATGCCAGGGATTTCAGTTAGATTTCTTATACTATCTTAGGGTATTTAGTTCATATTCATTCATTCAATATTACTTGTGCAGTTTTTACTGACTACACATAAAGACAATTTTGATTTGATTTTGTGTATGGTGGGAGACAAGGTCTAGTTTTATTCTTCTGCCTATAGTTACACAGTTTTGCTGGCACCACTTCTGAAAAGACTGTCCTTTTCCGATTATAAGTTCTTGGAGCCCTTGTTAAAGATGAGTTGCTTGTAAACATGGGTTTTTACCTGGGTTCTCTATTCTATTCCATATGTTTGTTTTTATGCCAGTACTGTTCTGTTTTGGTTATTATAGCTTTGTAATAAATTTTGAAGTCAGGTAGTGACATGCCTCTGGCTTTTTTCTTTTTGCTTAGGATTGCTTTTGCTATTTGGCGTCTTTTGTGATTCGATAGGAATTTTAGGATTTTTCTTCCATTTCTGTGAAGAATGTCATTGGTATTTTTTTTTTCTTTTTTTTTGTAGAGACAGAGTCTCACTTTATTGCCCTTGGTAGAGTGCCGTGGCATCACACAGCTCACAGCAACCTCCAACTCCTGAGCTTAGGTGATTCTCTTGCCTCAGTCTCCCGAGTAGCTGGGACTACAGGTGCCCGCCATAACACTCGGCTATTTTTCTGTATTGGAGTTCGGCCGAGGCTGCCACCTTCGGTATATGGGGCCAGCGCCCTACTCGATGAGCCACAGGTGCTGCCCAGAATGTCATTGGTATTTTGATAGTGGTTATATTGAATCTGTAAATTGCTTTGGGTTCTATTGGCATTTTAACAATATTCTTTCAATTAATGAGAATGGAATATTTTTCCGTTTTTAGGTGTTATTTGTAAATTAGAGTTTTATAGTTTTCCTTATAAATATCTTTCTATTCTTTGGTTTGATTGATTACTAGGTATTTCATACATTTTATAGCTATTGTAAATTGGATTGCTTTCTTTATTTCTTTTTCAGATTGTTTGCTGTTGACATACATAAATGATACTTATTTTTGTATATTGATTTTGTATCCTGTAACTTTACTGAATCCACTTATCTGTTCTGACAGTTTTTTGTTGGACTTTTTAGGTTTTTCTAGGTATAAGAATATGTTATCTGTGAACAAGCCTAATTTGACTTCTTTTTTTCCAACTTGGATACACTTTCTTTCTTTCTCTTGGCTAATTGCACTGGTCAGGACTTCCAGCACCACATTGATAATGATAATTCTCATCTTATTCTAGTCTTTAGAGAAAGGTCTTCAGTTATGTCTCCTTTTTCGTTCCCTGTTCAGTATGATGTTAACCATAGGTTTGACATAAATAGCCTTTATTATTTTGAGGTATGTTCCTTCAGTACCTACTTTGATGAGGGTTTTTAGCCTAAAGAAATATCGAATTTTATCAGACTTTTTTGTCATCATGGAAATAATCATATGATTTTTGTTCTTGATTCTGTTAATATGGTGTATTACTTTTGCTGTCTTGCATATGTTAAACCTTATTCTTGTGTCCTTGGGGTGAATCCCACTTAATCATAGTGAATGCTCTTCTTAACATGTTGTTGCATTTAGTTTGCTAGTATTTCATTGAGGATTTTTGCATACCTGTATGTCAGGGATATTGACCTGTAGTTTTCTTTTTTGTTGTGTCCTTATCTTGTACCAGGGTAATGCTGGCCTCATAATATGAGTTTGGAAGTATTTCCTCCTCTCTTTTTGAAGATTAGTAGATTGGCATTCTTTAAATGTATGGTAGAATTCAACAGTGAAGATATTAGGTCCTGAGATTTTCTTTAATGGGAGACTTTATTATAGCTTTAATCTTATTACTTATTATTGGTTTGTGGAGGTTTTCTACTTCTTCATGGTTCAATCTTGGCAGGTTGTCTGTATCCAGGAATTTATCCATTTTTTTTCTAGGTTTTCCAGTTTGTTGATATACAGTTGTTCATAATAGTCTCTAGTGATTCTTTGTATTTCGGAGGTCTCAGTTGTCATATTCCTTTTCATTTCTGATTTTATTTATTAGTGTCTTCTCTCTTTTTCTCTCACCTAGGTAAAGGTTTGTTGATTTTTTAACACAACTCTTTGTATTAATACCACATTTTCATTTTTTTTTAAGTATTAATGTCATTTATTTCTTCTTTGTTCTTTATTATTTTTTTCCTTCTACTAATTTTGGGATTTATTCTTGCTTTTCTGGCTCCTCAGTGTATATCATTAAGTTGTTAATTTGAAGTCTTTCTACATTTTTTATATAGGCAGGTGTTTATTGCTATAAATTTCCTTGTTTCAAGAAATTTAAAAATTTTCCTTTTAATGTCATCATCGACCAATTGGCCATTCCTGAGCATGTTGTTTAATTTCCATGTGTTTGTATATTTTCCAAGATTCTTGTTGTTACTGATTTCTAGTTTTATTCCACTGTGGTCAGAGAAGATACCTGATATGATTTCTGTTGCTTTGAATTTGTACATATTTAGTTTGTATGTACAAACTAAGCCATAGATATGGTTTTAGTTTGGTATAAACTGGTAATGGCTTGGAGTTAGTGCCAAGGGGTCCTGTGGGATATATCTCCTACATCCACTCTTATTTGGTGTCTCCTTTGACTGAGATACATAGCAGAGTTCCCAGGTTGGGATTGGTAGTCCCACTTACCCCTTTTGTCTTTACCTGTCTTCCAGCATATTTCTATCTTTAGGGAATCACGATGTTGTTACACATGGGTTAAGGCAAGGATAGATCTTCTTCTAGGGAGCCCAAGAAGGTGGGGATGCTGATTGACCATCTTCACTTTACTTTCCCACTGTAGGAAATGTGAGTTGAGGAGAGATTTTCTCTGTGGGTGGTGCCTGGCAGAATAAAGGGGGGTGTCATTGTGGCTGTGAAAGTCTGGTTCTCCCTCTGTCCGGAGTTTTTCCATTTTTCTGTGGCCTCAGGAACCGTCTCATCTTTATACTTGAGTTCTGGATTGTTAGTAAAGAATATTTTGGTGCTGTATATTTGTTTTGGTGCTTTTTGTTGGAGTGAGGGAGAGACGCCAGCTTGCTCCTATGCTTCTATTTTGGAACTGGAAGTAAAGAGAGCCCCACCTTTTGTCTAGTAAGGTATGACTATGGTTGGAGTGGCTTGGTCTAAGATTCCAGTGTGTGAAACTGGAGTTCAGAGTTAGTTATAAGTTAGAGCGGTAAAAAGGAGGTAAGTATGTGGGATAAGATGTTACAACCAGGTCACTAGTTCTAGGAGCCAAGCAAGATGTGTGGTTGAGACAGAAAATTATATACATGTGAAATAGCCACTGGGACAAATTGGAGGTAGCCTAGAGAATTGCAGAATAGAATATGATGACTGTCTATTGAGCTCAATTCACTATTAAATATGGAAACCACGCAAATGTTTGTAGGAATATTGGTATATCCCTTTAGGCTTTTCATAATATAATTTTCACACTTTCTTAGTTTGCTTCTCCTAGTATTTCTAGGAGTTATGATTTATCCCCATTTTACAGATAAAGGGGAAATGAATTTACAGATAAAGGAAATGAATTTAAACCCTGAAAACCTAGTTTTGTTGTATACTGGGTATTTTTTCAGGGAAAGGAGTGGTAGTATTCAAATGGGAGTACCACATTTTTGTGGTAGAAGGAAATAGGAAGATAGCCATTGTCTTTGAGAGTGTTTTAAATAGAAAAGTTGCAGTGGAGCTCAGAAAATGAATAGTTTTTCATCAGTCCCTATCACATAGCTAAGGAAACCAATACAATACATAAATATAACTTTACTTTGTTGAAAGCTTTTAAAAATTTGGAGCCCCTTCTTGCCTTAAAATAATATTGATGAGAGACTTATTTGATTTATGAGTTTGTGTGTGGCCAAGCATGTAAAATTAGTATCACATGACATCAGTTCTGTTTTCTCAGTACCTAGCATGTGTATGTGTGTATGTATTTGATCATTTCAGTACTACAAAGCTTTTATCTCTCTATTACAAAGTGTGGTAATGAGTGCAGTGATAAAACAACTGGTGTTTAAATATATCTGCTTACTGTATTTGATAGAATCCACCATTTTGTATATTTGTCAGTATGAATGAGAAGGCAAAATCTGTCTTGGGAATTTTATAATGAATATGAGAGAGATCCTGCCACAGGTAGTTATTAAAACATCCCCTGAAGTCTTTTATGATGAACAATTTTGTCCGTTTCTCTGACCTTCCCTGAAGCTTCTGTTTTTTAAAGAAATCTTCCACTATCCCAAGCCATTTGCCTATTAAAAATTATAAAATAAAATCTTACTGCTAAGTTTTAATTTGTACAATACATCTTCTGAATAGCACAAATTTTATAAGTATTATTTGATGAATCTGCCCCTGTATATTGATGATTTACCTATTTGCTGCCTTTTTTGAGGAGGGGATGAAATATAGAAAAATATGGGAAAGAAAAGATAGGAGAATTGTGCCTATTAAAAGCAAAAGTCTATCTTTTCAGTAGATGAATGTATTGTTATGAAAAACTCAAGATTTATATTCAGAAAGAGAAAGATGATTAGCAAGATCCATGATAAAGTGGAGGACTTGTCTTGGAAATGGAAATGGACATTCACAAATAATTTTAATAGGTATTTAAGTTGAATTAAAAAATTGGGATTACCTATTTGCACGCATGTAATGGAACTTTTGTGGTGCTATATTGGATATATATTTTTTATCAGATAAGCTTGATTTGGAGGCAAGAAGAAAAACAGAAGAGAAAATTAGAAATTTAATTTAGAAAAACTAAAATTTGTTGACTATCTACTCTGTGCTAGGAATTGTGGGATTATATCATTACCATTGTTGCAGGAAGACAAGGCCCAACAGAGAGAAAGAGCACTCAAACACCACGTTTATAAGAGGAAGGGCTTTATTCACCAACTGGGAGCTTATGGCATAGACGAATTCCAAATGGCCTCACTCCACGTCTAGCTTGATCTTTCCCTTTTTATCGACAGTCAAAAAGTTCCACCCTACGGGTACCCTTCTCATTGGCCAGTTTGAATCAAGCGGGAGATGCTAGTCCAGCCCCCACAGAATTATAGTATTTCACAGAACTTGGAAACTTCCGAGTTCCAGGAAGTTAAGTTTACAAATTCCTAAGGGCTGAGTCACCATGGAGAGGACCCTGCAGGTGTATCCTTGTGCTTTCCTTAACAAGACCTGTTCTCCCAGACCTCACCCTTCTCGGGTTTCCTCTCTCATTCCCCCCTTTTGAGACTCCAATATATCTTAATTTGGGGTCTCAATATCATCTTGTTTCTGCAGGTGCCAATATTAATTACTTTTTAACATTTAGATCTTAGGGACTGTGACTTCTTGGATTTCCTACTCAGGCCTTAATAGTACCGTGGTGGTGGGCTAAAATACATACAAGTTTTTACTTTTCCCTGTGACATTTTCCCTCCTTTTCCCAAAGTCCAAAAGTCCAATTAAGACAAGTCCCTCGAGGAGTTTCCTCAGGCTTCAGCCGTGCGTTGACCAGCCAGC
>CAUYON010169226.1:0-34687 GCA_963573935.1 Arctocebus calabarensis
ACTGGGAGAGAAACGGAGAGAGCTTCTCTCTCCCCACTAGAATTTTCTCCCTCTAACAGATGCCTTAATGTTTTCTGTATTCTTTTCTTTCTTTTCTGTGAATAAATTCTGTCTTACAAAAAAAAAAAAAAAAAAAAAAGATTTGGAATGTTCCCAACACAATGAAATGATAAATGTTTGAGGTAACGGGTATCCTAAAAAACTAATTTGATCATCACACAGTGTATGTATGTATGTATGTATCAAAAAATCATATATACCTCATAAATATGTATAATTATTATGTGCCAATAAATATATATCAAAATACCAAGTTCAAATTTAAAAGCATTGTTGACTTAGGAGTATCACCAAAGATACTTAAAGACACTATAACAAGAAGATCTAGAACTTGAGACTCATATAGGACAATAAATTGTCAATAGTCAAAGATAAGTTTGAAGTCTGGCAATATTAACCCTCCTGAAGAACCAAACCCAACATTTCAGGACCATATCTGTCCTCTTTGGCGTGGTTCACCAGAGCTTTTGCAGGTCGTAGGCTGTAGGATAGTTTATAATTGCCCTCAGATAGTGCCTTTGAAATCAAAGGGATGAAGGAACACACGGCCAGGCCTGGACTGGGAAAAGACAAAGCCAGTGCTCTCCAGAGAGTAACATCAAACTGCAGAGAGGAGGTTTTGCAAAAATTAAACACTGCACAGACAGATCACTTGGCTGACAGCATGCAGATTTGTGCCAAAGAAGAGAAAAAGGTTACTGCTATGAAGAGAAAACATGAGCAAAAGGAAGAAAATGCCAAGCACTAGAAAGGCCAGAGACGTGTCAAGGAAAAAGAAAGGATGGTTCTGGGTGTGCACAGGATAAAAGGCCCCAGGGCAGGATGGAGGAATGTGTTCAGGGGAGCAGGGAAGAACATCTGAGTGGCCATGACTTGAGTCCCTGGTCCCATCAGGTCTTTTGCTCCCAGTCTTAAACACTGGAGCAGGATTGAAGCTGAAGGGGAGGCAGGGACTCTTCCCATATCAACTCTGGAGCCTCTAAAAAATGGAGTCATTCCAGGGCTTTTCTCTGCAAGGTGGGCAAGTCTGGGTCCTCCAGATAAGGGGAACCTGATGGGCTCCACACCCAGCCTCAGTGAATCCTGAGGAGTAACTATATTGGCCATTTCCTTTATTTCCTGTAATCTGATGCTTTCAAAGGGGATTTACTGACTCTGCAGAGACCGTCCTTCCCAAAGCAAGCCAGTTCCTAAAGTTAGTAAATAACTTACCCATAAATGTATTGTTCAAATAGAAATGGACATCACTAATCATTAGGGAAATGCAAATCAAAATTTCAATGAGATCAAAACTACACACACCCATTGGGATGGCTACTATCAAAAAATAAAAGAAAAACAGAAAATAACAAACGTTAGCAAGATGTGGAGAAATCAGAACTCTTGGTGGGATTATAAAGTGATACAGCTTCTATGGAAAGCAGTATGGTGGTTCCTCAAAAAATTAAACATAGAAAAAAAAAAAGAAACAAAGAAAGAAAGAAATGAGTCAACCCAGAGCCTGCATCTAAGCACCTCCTCTTTTGCCCTTACTATATTTTGTTTTCTTTTTTGATTTTTTTTTAAATTTCAGATTAATATAAGGGTATAAACAATTAAGTTACAATGTTGCATTTGTTAGGTAAAGTCCAAGTTGTATTGTGCCCCATACCCAAAAGGTGTGCCACAACCCTCACATTGTGCCCACCAGGTCATACCACACCCATCCTCTCTCTCCTCCCATCTCTCCCTTTTCTCATTCCTCCTCCCCGCAACTTGAATTGAAATGAGTTTTTTCGTATGTAGGCATGTATTAGTTTGTCTACTGGCTTCATATTAGTATTGAGTACAATGGATATTTGCTTTTGCATTCTTGGGATACTTTACTGAGAATGTGTTTCACATCCATCCAGGTGAATTAAAAAAAATGTAAAATCCCTATCATTTTTATGACTAAATAGTATTCCATGGCATACATATACCACAGTTCATTAATTTTTCCTGGGTTGATGGGCATTTAGGTTGTTTCCACATCTTGGTGATTATAAATTGAGCTGCAATTGAACAATCTGGTGCAAATGTCTTTACTATAGAATTATTATTTTTTTCTTCTGGATAGATATGGGATTGTGGGATCAAACGGAAGGTCTACTTTGAGATCTTTGAGGATTCTCCACCCTTCTTTCTAAAGAGGCTGTATTAGTTGGCAGTCGTACCAGCAGTGTAAAGGTATTTTCTTTTTCCACATTCGCTCCAACATCTGCAGCTTTGGGACTTCATGAGGAGAGATAATCTTCCTGGGGTTTGGTAATATCTCAGGGTGGTTTTGATTTGAATTTCTCTGATGCTGAGGGACAATGAGCATTTTTGCATATATTTGTCAGCCATTCTTTTCATGTCTCCTGCCCAGTAGTAGATGGGATTGTTTGATCTTTTTTCTGTTGATTAACTTGAGCTCTCTGTAAATTCTAGTTACCGTCTGTCAGATTTGTAACATGCAAATATCTTTTCCCCTTCTGAAGGTTGTGTTATTGCTTTAATCATTGTATTCATAGTTGTGCAGAAGGTTTTCAGCTTAATTAAGTCTCATTTGTTTCTTTTTGTTGCTGTTGCAATTGCCAATGAAGTCTTCTTTATAAAATAATTCCCTGGACCAACATCATTAAAAGTTTTTCCTAGGCTTTCTTCTATGATTTTTATCATTTCATGCCTTTCATTTAAATCTCTTGTCTCTCTTTATGCAAAAGATATAGTCACTTTCTATAAGTAGTAATAAGGTGTGGGTCCAGTTTCACTCTTTTTCATGTGATTAACCCATTCTCCCAGCACCACTTATTGAATAGGGATTCTTTTCCCCAATGTATGCTTTTGTTTGGTTTATCTTTGTATCTTCCACAAAGCAATCAAGATGGGACTCAACACTAATAAAAATTTTCATCCCCACACAAAGGCATGGAAACTATATAACCTTATGCTGAATGACAGTTGGGTGAAGGAAGAGATAAAGGAGGAAATTATTAAAATCCTTGAACCTAACAACAATGAAGCCAAAAGTTACCACACCCTGTGGGATCTTGCAATAGTCCTAAGAGGTAAATTTATCAAATTAGATGCCTACATCCAAAAAATGGAAAGAGAAGCCATCACCTAGCCTAACAAATTATCTCAAGGAAATGGAAAAGGAATAGCAATCCAATCCCAATCCTAGCAGGAAAAAAGAAATAACCAAAATTAAATCAGAAAGAAATGAAAATGAAAACAAAAGAATCATTCAGAATATTACTGAAATAAGAATTTGATTCTTTGAAAAGAGAAACCTTTGGCCAGATTAACTAGAAATAGAAAAGTAAGTTCTTTAATAACCTCAATCAGAAATGAAGAAGGGGAAATAACAACAGATACCACAGAGATATAAGAGATTATCTCTGACTTCTATAAAAAACTTTGTGCCCAGAAATTTGATAATGTGGAGGAAATTGACCAACACCTAGAATCACATCATTTCTTGAGACCTAACCAGAAATAAATAGATCTCTTCAACAGACCAATACCAACCACTGAAATTGAAGAAACAATAAAAAAGCTACCAATACAAAAAAGCCCTGGACAAGATGGCCTCACACCAGAATTCTATCAAACCTTCTAAGAAGAGCTTATTCCCACACTGCAGAAACTATTACAAAACATTGAGAAAGAAGGAACCTTCCCTAACATGTTCTATGAAGCAAACATCACTCTGATACCAAAACCAGGAAAGGACCCAACTAACAAGGAGAATTAAAACCAACTTCACTATGAATATCAATTCAAAAATACTTAATGAAATCCTAGCAAATAGATTATAGGTACACTTTTTTTTTCTTTTCTTTTTTTTTTTTTTTTTTGAGACAGAGTCACACTGTGTCACCCTTGGTAGAGTGCCTTGGCATCACAGTTTACAGCAATCTCAAACTCTTAGGCTTAAGCGATTCTCCTGCCTCAGTCTTTCAAGTAGCTGGGATGACAGGTGCCTGCCACAACACCCAGCTATTTTTTGTTGTAGTTGACATTGTTGTTTAGCTGGCCTGGGTTCGAACCCATCACCCTTGGTGTATGTGGCCAGCACCGTAACCGCTGTGCTATGAGCGCCAAGCCGATAGGTACACATTTTTAAAAAGTATACATCACGATCAATTAGACTTCATCCCAGGGACTGCAAGGCTGGTTTAACATATGCAAATTCCTAAATGTAATTCACCATATCCATAGAAGCAAAAACAAAGACCATATAATCTTCTCAATAGATGCAGAAAAGCAGTTGATAAAATTCAGCATTATTTTCTAACAAGAATACGTAAGAATATAGGTAGACAACACATTTCTTAAACTGATAGAAGCTATCTATCAGATATTATCCACAGCTAATATCATACTGAATGGAGTAAAACTGAAAGCTTTTCCACTTAGAACTGGAACAAGACGAGGATGTCCACTATCACCACTACTGTTTAACATAGTTCTGGAAGTTCTAGCCAATGCAATCAGGTAAGAGAAGGAAAAAAAGGGCATCAACATGGAGGCAGAGGAGGTCAAACTCTCACTCATTATTGATGATATGATCTTGTACTTAGAAGACCCCAAAGATTTAATAACAAGGTGCCTGGAAGTGACCAAGAAATGCAGTAATATCTCAAGGTATAAAATCAATGTCCACAAATCACTAGCTTTTGTAAATGCCAATAACAACCAAGTTGAGCAGCAAATCAAGGACGCAACACCCTTCACAGTAACTTCAAAGAAAATTAAATACTTAGGAACATAGCTAACAAAGGAGGTGAAGGATCTCTACAAAGAAAATTATGGAACCGTAAGAAAAGAAACATCACCTTTTCTATGAATGCAGTACATTTTAAAACAGTGGGCCAAGGAGGGGGCAGGACCCGGCATGCAGCCGGCTGTGGGGACATCATGTGGAATAGGAGCTCGGGAACGGGAGGCAGCCTGTGTGCAAGAGGGGTAGTCCCTGCAGCTGCATGTAGCCCAGCACAGGAGGTCAAGTGAGCACATAGGGGGGTATAGAAGTACAACAGAGCTGGGCACCAGGTTCGCGGGATCATCTAAGCTACCAACAGGGTGTGAGGAAAGACAGTGCTGTCCCACAGTGGCTGAAGCCCTCAGCACTCTTATTCAAGTTCATAGCTTGTTAGTGTGCATTTCCACAGGATCAGCTCTCACAAAGACCATTGCCCAGGCCTCCTTGCTGCCCTGTTCCCTCCCTGCTCTCCCTGCCCCAGCAAAGTCCCAGTGGAATGGATGCACTGGAGTGAGAAGCTGCTTGTGCTGTGATCGCACGCAGTAATTACAGTAGCCAGCACTACACTGCGAGCTGGGCTGCATCTCATCCTCTGTGCTTTCACCCTCGTTTCGTGCTCATGGGGACCCACATGAAAGCTAAGGAGATGGGGCAGAGAGGTTGTGCGATGGAGCTATGCTCCATTGTCACCCTCTCCAGGAGCCCAGCAGATGCCCACACCCTCAGGGACCTCCCCCTCAAAATCAGTCCAAACCAAACATCCAGAGTCACCACTAAAGGTCATGTCCCATGGCGATGTCATCAGGGCACCCAGCGGATAATCTTCTTTCTGCTTTTGTAACAAGATTGTCACATGTGATTGTGAGACAACAATGTCTGGGACAAAAGTCCATTCTCCATGTGCTTTGGTGCCCCCTGGTCAAGTGTGTTTAAGGACCATGGACACATGTTGAATGTCCATGGAAAGAAAGGGAAGGAGAAGAGAAGCAAGGGGTCTTGTCACAGGTGACCTCATCCACGCCAATGCCACTATGTCACAGGGAGAGAAACAGGCATTGGTGTACAGACACCCACAATTATGAAATCTCCAACTGATGTCACAATGTCACTGATGTCTTTATCTCAATATTATAGAAACATACCTAGTCAGATGTTTATCCTTATAGGTTTGTTACAGAAGAATACAAACTTTACAAATTATTTTAAAATTTATATTAAGTTCAATGTCTCAGGGAAGTACCCACAAGCTTTTTATTGCTTAATATGCTTCTGTAGTTCATATCCACAAATGGGCCATTCTCAACCCATATAACACCTTGGCAGAGCTCAAACTCAGAAGTGGGCGGACTGCCAAGCGAGTAGAACGTGTCACCTAGAGAAAAGCTCCATCAGGTGCTTCGTCCTGCTGGTTTCTGAGGCTAACTTTAGTGAATGCCAATCCAACATAGATCACCCAACAATCAGGGATGGACTATAAAACTTTATGTAGGCATTCATAAAGGTTAGAGAGCGTGAAGTATTATTTTTCTTTGGATGATGCTTATTAAAGCTAAGCAGAGTACATACTAAGAATAGTTTTCAGCAGGTGCACTTGACAAACGATTGACCCTAAACAGCAAGCTACAGTGAGGATGGCCAGCCAGGGTCCCCACAGTGCCTCACGCTGGGCATTGATGAAAAAAGGGATGCTCACCTACTAATATGATGTCTCAATCCAGAACATGAGCTATTTCCTCCAAGAAATAAGAATATATAAACTTCACGTCTGACAATTTATCAAATTTCACTTCAGATTCTAATCTTAGAAACATTTAATAAATGAAAATAAAAAGGGACGCTTTTCAATGTAAATTAACAAATCACTCTATATAAAAAGTAAGAGCTTGAACAACAAATTAAAAGGAAATCAGAAAATCATTTAGGCAACTCTAAGTAAAAAACGTTATCTGTAGTACCAAGATACAAAAGTATTCATAGAAATTGCTAAAAAAAATCAAAGATATCAAACAAAAAGTAAATGAAAAAAAGACATAAAGAGATAATTAACCAAGAAGAACTCTAACGAATTTATGAGCACAGGAAAACAATGTCTAGTGTTTCATTAGTCCAAATGAAAAGCACCCAAAATACTCTTGCTCTCTTAAATTGATATAGATCTTTTTAATAAAAAGTATAGTCTTTGGTAGTATAAAGCAGAAAATCCGATTCACTGTGGATGAACTCTGATTCACTGAGGGCTATATCGGTATAACTTTTTATGTAACATTTTGTGCATAATCAGGATATTTCTTCTCCTGTCTTCCTCTTGCTTCTGAAATCATATTCTGATCCTTGCCCCGTATTACTACAAAGTGGGTACAATTTCCTCCTGGGAAGAAAAAGCCAAATGCTACAGGTGAAGTCCTGGGTTCTGTATTTTGGGAACTGCTGCGTCCTTGCCCTACTCGCCGTGGTATTTGAGCTTCTCAGGGCCTTCTCCTGATGTGTCCCAGGAGGTAACTGGACCACACTGCCTCTAAAGCATCTCCAGTCATCACACTGCTTCATACTGTTGATTTTATACCAAGTATCTAAGCAAAAGAGAAATTCGACATACCTATTTTTAAGGTGCTGAGGGGAACCAAGACACCTGAAGCTGCCGTCGACCATGATGGCCAGTCTTGTGCAGACGGCCTCACACTCTTCCATGCTGGGAGGAAAGAAAATGAATCCATAAAAAAAGCCACATCCTAAAGATTTTTCATTGGCAAAAACAAAGTTTTACCAATGAAAAGTAGGCAAAAACACTAATAGGGTGAATTATTTAATCTTTTTATATAGATATCTTATGTAAAGCAAATTAAAATCTTTAAAAATTGATAGGATTTTATTTAGGTAGCCAATTATACAGTTAAAAATTTAGTTTTCCCATGATTAGGAATATTGTGTATGAAATACATAGGAGAGAATCATTTAGCAATAGTATAAAAGTATGAAGTAAATAAGAATGATCTTAAGAAAATAACATGAATATCTTATAAAAACTAACAAGGAAGTTTCACTAATAGACGCAAATGAAATGTTGACTTAATGTAAGACAGTATAAAAAAAAGAATGGATATTTTTAAAATAGGAAAATTGTTATAAAAACTAGTGAAATATAAAATATCAATATATTAGTATAAATATAAAATGTAATATTATAAGTATAATTATAAAATATAAGTCAACTAATTATAAATAATATAAATATAAGTTATATTTCAGTACAGTATATGATATAAACTAATATTATAAATTTCATTTTAATATTAATTATAATTACAATTATAATTTAATAATATTTCAAGTAAAAATACAACATTATGAAGATTTGAAATGTACAATTACATTGCTATAATTATATAAAATATCAATTATAGCATGGATATGGTATAATATCAATAAAAATTTTAAGTTTAAATGTATTACACCCAGAAGAAAAATTTCAAATAATTCCAAAGTATATCTTTAAAATCACTTAGTGAGAGAAAGAAAAATATTAAAAGAAAGTCTTGAGAGAAGACTTGATCAGAAAACATTAATATTTATGACATACAAAAATAATTAAAATTAAATAATACACTAAAGCCTTACAAAGCAGATGGCATTAGAGTAAAATAAGAAAACCCCCCCAAAAATAGTAATAGCTTAACTATGTGAACGTTTTGAGGATGGGAACATACTTTCTGAGTACAGCAGCGGTGGAAGGAGCTCTGAAGGAGATTTTTGATATTCTTGAGAAGACAAATCTACTCACTTCTAAGAAGTGAGCAAATCTCAGCAAACTCATATCAAAAAAATTTGCAAGAAACATAATAGGTAGGGGGTGGTATACTTTAAATAATTCACACATTTTAATTTAAAAACAAAATTACATAAGTTCAATGAAGAAAAAGGGCAAATAACATATAGAGATCATTAAAAGAGCTGTTTATGGTTAATAAACATACCTACAAGTTATAAACTAAACCATCAAATCAATTAATTTTAAAACTATATTCCAACCAGATAGGAATCCCTCATGTATGCTGCAGAGAAAAATATGTTTTATTTCCATTCTAATTTCTATAAAAAGCAATGAATTATGAGATGAAAAATATACCCAGAGAGACAAAGTTATTTCCTCAGTAATTCTAAATACATTATCCCATACATTGCTGCTGAGAGTAAAAATTGGTGTTACTTTTTTGAAACCAACTTGGATCTAATTCCTTTTCCAGGAACTTACTCTAGAAAATGCAACAAACATGAACACATATAAGAACTTATTTATAAAGGTAAACATTTGGAAACAGGTAACCCTAACAGGGTTAGGGTTCATGATAGGATAATACAATACTCATATAAATGAGGGCACCTCCCTGTGGCAGTCAGCCATCCAAATAGATCCTCTAAAGTCAATTAAGTGCACAGGACAAATGCCATAATATAGAACGATAAGGTGACAATGCAAATTAGTAGAACAACACAGGTATGTGAAAAAAATTTCCAAGGAAGAAAAAAAGCCATGAAAAAGTATACCTATCAATATCTGAAATTAATAGTGCAATTTCTTTCTTTCTTTTATAATTTTATATTATCTAAATTCTCTACAATTTAGAATTGTAGAGACTGTCCTAAGGCATTTGGTCTAGTGTGTATTTATTTATTATTATTATTATTATTATATTGTAGAAATTAAAGTGTTTTCTGCTCCATGCTTTCCCAAGATCCTCTGGGATAAAGAACAGAAGCAGCGAGATATAAACTCAAATAGGAGCAAAATGCCCAATTTGAAGACTTCTCAACCAAAGGCTTCTGCTGTAGAATCACAGAATCCCTCATCGGCTGCCCCACTCTTCATTAACACTGAATTATTTGAATCTTTGTGCTGCATGAATATAGACAAGTTTGTGAAAATGAATATACATCTTTAATGTGAAGCCAATGATAGGAGGATATAAAAGAGAAACTGCAGCAACATATGGTCTCTCTGAGAACAGTGTGTTATAATTATATAAGGTAAATAAAGGAAATTTGCATTGTGATACCACTTTACCCAATCTTAGGAGCTCTGCATGAACATGAAGACTCAGATTCTCATTTCATACGATAGGGTGACTTTGTATTTCCTCCTAGTAACAAGGGCTAGGCTACAAACTCAAGCACAGACTTAACGATTTACTACTTGCTGAGAGACGTTCCTCCATGGGTTATAAACGCTCCTACCAGTCTTTCCATGAATTTCCAGAATGCAAGGCCTTGACTACACTTTACTTGAGTCATTTCTCAAAGTTGTGTTTGCAGTGAACAACTGAGGAGGAAGACGTGACATCTCTCCCCAAACCAAGAGCTGGATTATCAATACTGTGCCATAGAGAGTTCACTCCATTTGGGGTTCCTCTCCTGTGTGAAGGGATCCATCTATGCCCACTTATGTTACTCCTATGGGAACTGGGGTTCAGGGAACAAATCAGACCACGCTGACACTCTGGCTATTGCTTTTTCTGTGAGTAATAAAATACTTAATCTCTGACCCAGAACTATTGTGTCCCCTATGTCAGCATCCATGAAACTATGACAAGCCAAATTTGTTATCTTGCAGGGAAGGTAAAGTCTCAGGTCCTTGGAAGTTTTTAACATTATACTCATGGTTTGCTTTACTTGAGCATAGAAAAGAGAAGTCTAAATTTGAAAGCCTGATATCCATTACATCATCAGGATGTTTATTAGCTAAATGATATTGCTCATTCTCCATAAATGTTTTTTAATTTCAAATTAATATTAGGATACAAATTTTTAGAGTACATTGTTCTCACTTCCAAAGTAAAGTTCCAGTTGTAAAAGAACCCCTCACCTAGGGGGCGTGGCATCCACCCACACATTGTGCCCGTTAGGTAACATCCCACCAAATGCTCTCCCTCTTCTGTCAATAATACTTCCCCCTCATCCGTCCCCTTTTCCTCTTCACCCTGCCCCCATACTAGACTATATTTGTGTTTTATTTTTCATATGAGCATACAATTGTTTATATGTTGATTTCATACCACTATTGAGTTCACTGGATATTTATTTTTCCATTCTTGTGATACTTCACTAAGGAGAATATGCTTCAGCTCCATCCAGGTAAACATAAAAGATATAAAGTCCTCATCTTTTTATGGCTGAATAGTATTCCATGGTAAACATATACCACAAATTTGTTAATCTATTTTGCATGGCATGCCTATTACAATCTAATACAAATTTAAAAGAATCCAGTGACTTTAAAATCTAATTACAAAATAAATTCTACCATGAAATAACTATTAACCCAGATTCAGTAACCAGTTAAGTTTTTAGTTCAACTAATTCTACCTTCTTGGAGAAGAGGCCTTGGGTAGAAGGCATTTCAAAGATCCTTTGAGAAGACCTGAATAAGGAAGTCGAGTTTTCATCCTTGAGGCAAAGGTATAGTCTTTGAACACAAACTAATAGGATAATTCTAGCTTTGCTACTTGATCGTTGTGTTATTTTGGTTATTTAATCTCTCTGTGTTTCAGTCTCTTAAGCTATACAATGGGGAGTAACAACAATATCATCATAGTGTTGTAAAGATAAAGAAATGTCTGTATATAGAACTGTGCTGGTCCTGACTGCACTCCTGAATTTTTTATTTCTACTTAGCCTTGCTGAGAAAATGGCCACATGAGAGGGCGTAGTTCACCTGTGTGAGGTCAGCACCGCAGCACAGCCTTCCCGAACCTCCTTCATTATTGTTTGCCACAGGTACCGCTTAGAGCAGGGGTCCATCCCAGAGCTTGGCTCATCCTGAAGAAAAGAAAATACAAAGCAATGGGCATTTGGAAAAAAAAAAAAAACTACAAAGGAATATTTATAATGACATGTGAAGCCAAACCCTGGCTGAGAGAAAATCTCCACTGTGTCTCTAGTAAGCACCTCTCCATTGGCTTTTTTTGACTCCCTTCCACACAGTCAGTATAATGAGAGAAAGTAAGATCTTAACAAGTGAGTTCTTGACTCCCCAATGCAGGATGCCACTCGAGGCTCACCGCTTTCTCATGTAATCTAGATTACGAAGGAGATTGGCACAGCCAATAGGTTGAGAAAGGCTAGGAGCAGAGAATAGAAGCTATAGACCATACTGACCACTCTGACAACTCCATCGGGAAGCCCACTCATGAACAGATACCTCACAATTGGCCTACAAGCATCTCAAGCACCCAGTGTGCCTCATTTTCCCTTTTCCCCAGGCAGATGATACAAGAGTGCCCTCAAAAAGGGTGAGTCCATGTGTGCCATTCAAACAACCAGCACAACTTTGTGGGATTGAAAGAAAGACACATAAACGTCATCATTTCAGGGAAATGTTCTAGAGTAGTCAGGTTGCAAGCTCTCAGCCCCTGGCCTGACTTTGTGGAATTTGGAAACAGGCATGCAATCTTAAGAACTTCCCCCCTCCCACCAAGAATGATCAGAAAGCACAGAGCAGGTATATCTGTTGAAAAGATCTAAGACAGCCACAGAATCCCTAACCTGGCTGACTGGGAAAGGCATTTCTCACACAAAGTCAGTAAAGACTGAAAGAGGTGACTACTTCTTCAAGTGCAAGGGCAATGAACAAAGTTTTAAGAAACCTTAAAAAATGGAAATACAATACTATGAAAGAAAACAATTACATTCCAGTAATTGACCCAAAGGAAATAAAGACTTACTTACTGCCATACATAAGATTCAAAATACTTATTTTAAGGAATCTCAGTAAGCTGAAAGGAGACAAAGAGCAACTCAACAAAAAAATAAAAAATGATACATGAATAAAAAGAGAAGTTCAAAAAACAGCTAGAAAAAATTTAAAAGAATCAAATAGAAATACTAAACCACAAAAATACAAAAATAAAATGAAAATTGCAATGGGGAGTGTGAAATACAGATCTTATCAAGGAGACAAGAGAATCTGTCAGCTTGGAAACAGGTTATGTGAATTTATTCAGGCAGAAGAAATAAAAGAAAGAAGAATGAAAAGAAATAAAGAAAGCCAATAGAGTTTATGGGACATTATCAAGAGAGATAACTTCTGTCTTACAAGATGTATTAAAAAAGAAACAGAAGATGCTAGGTGTGGGGGCTCACACCTATAATCCTAGCACTCTGGGAGGCCAAGGCAGGTGAATTTCCTGAGCTCGTGAGTTCCACACCAGCCTGACCAAGAGAAAGACTCTGTCTAAAAATAGCTGAGCATTGTGATGGGCACCTGTAGTCCCACCAACCTGGGACACTGAAGCAAGAGGATCACTGAGCCCAAGAGTTTGATGTTTCTGTGAGCTGTGATGCCACAGCACTCTACTGAGGACAACAACATAAAACTGAGGGCAACAACAACAAAGAAAGAAAGGAAGAAGGAAAGAAAGAAGGAAGGAAGGAGGAAAGGGAGGGAAGGAGGAAGGAGAGAGGAAAAGAAAAAGAAAAGAGAAACAGAAGAGAGAAAAGGTAAAGAAAGCTTATTTAAAGAAATAACTCCTGAAATATCTTTAAATTTGACTAAAAAGATGGACATTGAGATATACTAAAGCTCAAAAGTTCTGAAACAACTTTAACCAAAGAATGATTTACTGAGAGACACAATAATCAAACTGTTAATGATCAAAAACAGATTTTGAAAGCAGCAAGAGAAAAAAACCTCATCACATACAAGGAAATCACCACAAGGCTATCAGAGATTTTTCAGCAGAAATATTAAGGACTGGGAAATAGTGGTATGATATATGCAAAATTCTGGGGAAAAACAAAAACGAACAAAAAAATCCCTAGCAAGCCAGAATACTTTACCCAGCAGCAATTTCCTTTAGAAATGAAGCAGTGATAAAGAATTTCCAAACAAACAAAAGCTGTATAGTTTGTTCACAACTACATCCACCTTACAAAAGAATGCTAATGGGAGTTCTTTAAGATAAAATGAAAGGATGCTAATTAGTAACACGAAAAAATTTAAAATTATAAAACTTACTATAAGGTTAATTATACAGTCAAATTCAGAATATTCAAATATATTAATGCCACTATTATGTTAAAGTATAAAAGTATCAGAAATAACTTTAGCAACAATAATTTGTATTTACACAATACAAAAAGCTATAAATTGTCAGAAACATAAAATAAATGAATAAAAGTAAAAATGTAGATTTTTTTATGTCATCAAAGTTAAGTTGTTTTCAGCTTAAAATAGGGTTTTATAAACTATAAAATATTTTATATTTTTTCATGATAATAAATTAAAAACCTGAAGAAGACACACACAAATCAAGGAAAAAAAAAAAAAAAGCCCAGAGACAATTGAATCATTATATTCTGGTTTCTTTTCAGATCCCACATGTCTTTTGCCTTTTACCAAAGATAGTTGAATCAAAGAATATCAATACAGAAAATTATTAAATCAAAAGGAAAAAAAAAGAATAAAAGAACAAATAATCTTTAAAAAGCCAGAAAACAATTAACAAACATTAAGAGTATATCCTTACCTACCAATCATTACTTGCAAAGTAAATAGATAAAATCAAAAGACCTAGAGTGAATTATTGAGCAAAACCAAGACCCAGCTATATGCTGTCTCTGAGAAACTTGCTGTAGCTTTAAGGGTACACAGAGAATGAAATGATAGAGAAAGAGAGTCTATACAAATGGAAACCCAAAGAGAAGCAAATAAACTTTAAGTCAAAAACTGTAAAAGGAGATGATGAAGGTTACTATATAATAATAAAGGGGTCAATTTATTAGGAGTATATAAAAATTATAAATAGATAAGCACACAACTTCAGATTACTTAATAAATAAAGTAAATATTAACAGAATTTTCAAAGGTGAAAAAGACAGAAATGCAATAACAGTGGAGGACTTCAACATTGCACTTTAAATATGATGGATACATCATCCAGACAGAAAATCAACAAACAAACAGTGCACTTAAGCTACACTACAAATATTTACAAATAATTTTAGCCAAGAAGGTGAAAGACCTGTATACTGAAAAATATAAAACTTTGATGAAAACTATTGAGAACACCAATAAATAGAAGCTAGATCAAATGAACCTATCAACCGTGCACAGAACATTTTCTCCAACAGCAGCAGACACACATTCTTCTCTGGCACACATAAAGCCTTCTCTACAACAGATCATATGTAAGATCACAAAACAAACCTTTACAAACTTAAGATGACTGAAATCACATTTAGTACCATTTCAGACAACAATGGCAAAAAGGAAAATTGAAAAATTCACAAATATGTGTAAATGAAAACAATACACTTCTGAACTACCAATGGGTCATACAGGAGACAAATGAAAATGGAAACCCAATATACTAAAATTTGTGAGATGGAACAAAAGAAGTTTTAAATGGGATATTTACAGTAATAAACACAAACACTAAGAAAAAGAGAAATATTTAAAATGAATAACCTATATATAGACATAAAAGAACTAGAAAAATAAATTAGCAAAGGCCAAAGTTTGAAGAACCGTAATAATAAAAAGTTGTATATAATAAGTCCACAGCTAACATCATACCCAACTGTGAAAAGCTAAAAGCTTTTCCTTTAAGATGAGGAAGAAGATTAGAATGGCCACTTGGAATACTTCTATTCAGCATAGTACTAGAAGTCCTGGCCAGAGCAATTAAGCAAAACAAAGAAATAAAAGGCATTTAAGCCAGAAAGGAAGAAGTAAAACATCTCTGCATTAGGCGTTTTCTAGTACATAGAAAAGTTTCCACCTAAAGATTCCACAAAAATAAATAAATAAATAAATAAATAAATAAATAAATAATCATCTGTTACAATTGATAAATAAATTCAATGAAGTCATGAGTTACAAAATAAACGTGAATTTTGGTCATATTTATATACACTAACAATGAATTGTTTGGATAAAAATATTTAAATCAACCCTATTTTAAAATAGCATCCAGAAAAACACTTAGGAATAATTTTAACCAAAGAGGTGAAAGATTTATACATAGAAAATGAAAGAAATTAAAGACACAAATAAATGGAAAGATATATGTGTAGGCTAATTTAAAGAATTAATATTGTCAACATGTCCACAATCCCATTGATTCTATAAATTTAGTGCAACCTCTATCAAAATTCTATTGAAATTTTTCATAGAAATAGGATAAAATCAGATTCTAAAATTGTAGAGAGCTAAAAGAGATCACAGATAGTTAAATTCTGAGCAAGAAAAAATAGCTGGAGGACCTCCTTACTTGCTGGTTTCAAATTATACTACCAAGCTATTGCAATCAAAATAGTATGGTACTGGGTTAAAACAGATATATAGGCCAAAGGAAAAGAATAGAGAGCCCAGCAATAAACTCACACACATAGTCAACTAATTTTTGACAAAGATACTAAGAATATAAAACAGAAAAAGGATAGTCTCTTCAAAAAATGGTTTTGTGAAAACTGGATATCCACATGCAAAAAAAAAAAAAAAAAGAAAGAAATAAAGTTGATTCTTATACCATATTAAAAAAAAAATCAACTGAAAATGGATTAAAGACTTAAACAAAAGACCAGAAACCATAAAACTTATTGAAGAAAACAGATGAAAATTTCCTTCATGTTGGTCTTGGCAATAAACAAGTGGACTACATATAACTTACGAGAGTTTCTACACAACAAGGAAAAAAATCAACAAAAACGGTAAATTATGTAATGGGAGAAAATACTTGCAAACCACGTGCATATATCCAATAGGGGTCTCATCTAAAATATATAAAGAATTCATACAACTAGATAGCAAAAATCCCCAATGACCCAATTTTTAAAATGAGGTCTTGAATAGATTATTTCTTAAAAGAAGAAATAGATTGACTTGAATAGATTATTTCTTGAATAATCTTGAATAGATTATTTCTTAAAAGAAGAAATTCAAATCTTTAACAGGTATATGATAAGATATCAATATTATTAATTACCAAATAAATGCAAATCAAAACCACAATGAGATGTCACTTTATACTTGTTGGAATGGCTATTATCAAAGAACAGAAGATCAGTGCTGGCAAGGATGTAGAGAAAAGAGAATGCTTGTACACTGTTAGAATGTACAGTCATTTGGAAAATAGTATGGAGGCTCCTCTAAAAATTAAAACATGTCACTACGATGCGATCCAGAAATTCCATTTCTGAGTTATATCCAAAGGAAATAAAACCATAATTTGGAAGTTATATCTGTATTCCCATGTTCATTGCAGCATTACTCATAATAGCCAATAATATAAATCACCTATTTATTCCTCAACAGAGAAATGGGTAAAGAAAATGTGTGTACATACAGTCTGTGTATTTGTGCATAAATATATTATAGAATACTATTTGTCCTTAAAAAGAAGGAAATCCTGCCATTTTCAACAACAGGATGAATCTGGAGGACACTATGATAAGGGAAACAAATCAGACACGAAAAGATAAATACTTTTTGATCTCGTGAAATCCAAAAAGGTCAAATTCATAGAAACAGAGACTAGAAAGGTATTTATCAGGGGCCCGGTGTGGGGAAACGGGGAGATGTTGGTTAAAGCATATAAAATTTCAGTTATGCAGGATGAATAAATTCTGGAGATCTAATATAGAAACTAGGGACTGTTATGGTTTGAATGTTTTATCTCCTCCAAATTTCATGTTGAAACTTCATCTCCAAGTCAACAGTATTAGGAGGTGTGGTCTTTGGCAGGTGATTGAGGCATGAGGCCTCTACTCTTATGAATGGGATTAAGTGCCCTCCTAAAAGGGCCTAACAAAGAGATTTTGTCCCATTTTTGCCCTTTCTTTCCCAATGCAAAGCATCCCTCCCTTCTGGAGGATGGAGTCTAAGGCATCATCTTGGAAGGAGAAATAGGACCTCATCAGATACCTAACCCTGCCAGTGTCTTGTTCTTACACTTCCCAGACTCCAAAACTGTCAGAGTAAATTTGTGTTCTGTATAAATTACCCAGACTGTGATACTTTCTGTAGCAGCACGACAGACTAACAGAGATATCAATGCTATATTACACTTTTGAAATTTCCTAAGAGGGCAGATATCAAGTGTTCTCGCCACAGATAGGAAGAAAAGGTAATTATGTAAGGTTATTAATACATGAATTAGCTTGATCATGCTAATTATTTCACAATGTAGCTGTATATAAAAAATATTGTATTGTAAAAATATATACAATTTTTATTTGTCAATTATACCTCAATAAAACTTGGGAAAATATAACCTGAAATGCATCAGGTTCCTTCACCTTCATGATCTGCTTAGGTAAACCAACCCCGATGTTTTTAAAATGAATTTTCAACCTCCAAAAACTTTCAGAATGATATCCCGTAGGAAGACATATGACAGTAAGAAAAGGCTTCATTTATTTAGAAACATCAAATAAATTGATATTTCTTGGAACCTGAAGCTTTTACCAAAGCATTTCTTATTTGAACCACTTTTGAGAGAACTCTTGCCAAGCTGCCTGATGTATTTCTGTGCTTTTTGCAGTCAGGGAATTCTAAACACATATTTCTTAAGCACTTAGGGTCATAAACTTCTCTAAAGAAACAGAAGGGAAGTAACAGTGGGGTTACAGTAGGGAGACGCGCAAAACAGGAAAACAAATACCTACTCTTTTCTGCAAATCAAATGATGAATGCATACTAGTAGTAAAAAATAGGTGAACAAAATGTGTGATCGTGCATTGTTCAGTATAAGAGTTGGGCATGTAATTATGCATTTTCCTGATTCCTGTCCGGATGTCTGCTCTGTGAGTCACTGCCAGTCTCTCTGTGGAGAACCGTGGAGAACCTTCCATGTGCCTCTTTCATTTGATGCTCTAACACTCACCATTGTCAGAGTCACTAATGGTTATCATGGTTTCTCATGTGCTGGCCACAGGGCTATGTGATTAACATGGATGATTTTATTTACTGCTTTCAACGGCTCTGTCACTTCAATAGTGACAGACACTATTATCAGGACCACGTTCAGATATGGGGGAAGCAAATATAGAACCTGCAACGTTGCATTCTGGGAAACTGCAGAGGCAAAATATGAACCTGGTTATTTAGACTTCAGAGTCCTCATTCTGATATTGTCCCACAGTCCTGGGCATCCAAGGGGGGCTGAGAGCAAGGGCATATGAAAGAAGAACAAGTGAGGGTCTGCAGCGAACCACAGCTGTGGGTCCTGAGCACGGGCCCTTCATTCAGCTGAGAAGCTGCACAGTGGGAGGCTGGGTGTAATGAAATTCTGCAGAAGGCAATGAACACCCATGTCTCATTAATTCCTCCACTCAACCCTGCCTCATCTTGAGAGGAAAACGTAGTTTGCAAAATGCATAGATTCAAGAATATGCAGGTATGCAATAGCGCATGAATTTAGGACATTGCAAAAGCAAACTTGCAGCAAGTAAAAAGAACATGCAGATGAGTTTCCAGGAGACAACCAGCAAATGATGAAGCCATTTGCCAACACAGATGCGGCTCCCTATTTTCTCCTCACACTCTGAAAGGCTGTGTTCATTTGATGAACACAGATGAAAAAAGGAGAATTTCCTTTGCTCCCCATACTTTATGATGGCCCTTAGGCTTTCTACCAGTGTGAAGCCCTGCTGGTGAAGTGTGAAGACTGGTAGGATCCAGTCTATTTATGGCATGGAATAAGAGCCTTTATTTATCATTTGAATGGCATTATTTATAGATCTAGCTACTTTTTAAAGGCAAAACAACTGTCTCTATTTCTTGACAACTGTCACTACCAGTCAATGCTGTGATCCAGCTAAACTGAGTTAAGTGCAGTCCCCAGGTAGTCTGCAGACCGACTTGTCTCAAAGCCATTGCACCTGCTCCAGCCTCCTGCTGGGATCCCTTCTCTACTTTCCATTTCCTGTCCATCCTCACCCCAAACATCCATCCTCAGCAGTCACTACAACTGGTGCCACTACTGCCATGAGAAACATTAGCTGCAAACAGAAAAAAACTTAAGACCTATGTGCTAGAAGAATTGCAGGTTAATTCTATTATTATTCTTATATTCTTAAATTTTTATTTAATTTCCAACTTGCAAAATATAAGTGAATCTATCAAAATACCAGTATTTTATTTCTGTGAAATTCCAATGATATTTTACATTCTATTTTTGGAAATACTGACTTAGGGGAAAGCAGTTCATTAGTTCCCAGAACCAGTGTGGTAAGTTCTGAAGTCACTTTGTGTAAGGACCCATAGGATAAAGGACTTTTAAAACATATATTCAGTATGCATCTTATTCCAAGACATTGGCCTGTTACTGATATTTATACTACTCACCAACAAAAGAATGTCAGGTTTCCCCACCAGGGCCAGGGCTGTAGAGAGTTTCCGCCGGGTTCCCCCACTGTAGGTGGCCACGGGTTTATCTGCATGGGCTTCGAGGTGCAAGCGCTTGACGAGGTCTCCAGCAACCTGGAAGAGAGCAACTGTCTCACTGCCACTGCCACTCATCAGAGTGCTGGGTAGACTCCAAGGGCTCCACCCTGATTCCCGCCTTTCCCACACACAGTCAAGTGCCTCTCCTGAGACCCCTTCACAATAAAGGAAATAATTGAGAATAAACAGGTGGGAGTTCTTTCTGTGCCTGGAGACATCTCATGGAGGGTCAGGAGCTCAGGGTAGTAGGATGGGAAGAAAGAAAGACCCCAGGCTGGACCCAGGTGGACATCCGGAGGGGCAAAGAAAGGGTGAGCCAAGGAGAAGACTGAGAAAGAACTGAATAGGAATGAAACCAGAAGAGAGCAGTGCCAAGAATGAATTGAAGGAGGGTTAAGTTCAATATTAACACAAGGGAAGAAACTGCCCCAGGATGGTGAGGAGCCACCGTCAGAGTTTGTACACTCAGAGTTTGGTTTATAAACTAGTGGTGGGAGAAGAAAGGGGGAAAGGTTTCTTATTCACAATTGCTGGAAACCATTATATCAAATCCTGGGGCTGGTGGCTGCATTCACCAAACCCACCTGCTCAGCCACAGAGGAATTTTGGCTCTTTCCAGGGGCCTGGAGCTCACAGCAACTTTATTCTTCACAACCTTTCAACCAGCCAGCTTTTCACACACCCTTGGAGGCCTACCCTATACCCCTATCTCTCCTCAGAGGAAATAACCAACACCACTCTGTGTACTGTGAGCCTACAGAACACTTCTATGGAGCGCATCCCAGTGTCATGTGTACCACACCACATTTTCTGTTTCCAGCTCTGTCTCCTGTGATGAACTTGTTCCTCTTCGGGCCCGCATTAAGCAACTTCTTTGTTCCCAAGTCCATATAATTTAAAAATATTGCAGCTTTATTTAAGTCTTGTGACCCCAGAGGTGTTAATGTAGATACATTTTTTTAGATAATATGGAACAGCCAGATGACCAAGATGATGGGATTCTGCCGATGGGTTCATAATTGTGTGTCCTAAACAACTGAATGAAACTGTATGAACGCATATTTTTTGACAAGTGCATAAAAGTTGGGATTAGAATAATGATGACAGTAAGAATTTAAAAACCTTTAAAAATATTGATATCAATTATGCTGCCCAACAAAGATTCTCAATAGAAATGTTTCTTCCTCTTTATTTGTGTAGCCTCAAAATACATTAGAAATGAATTAAGAGCAAAATAGCATAATTCTAGGAAATGCAGATTCATGAAACTGAAATCTTAAATCTCTGGCCATCTGCCAAAGAAAATCATCTCAAGGGCAGGAGTTTGTCCTCACTGAAAACAGCAATAGTGATTTTTCTCAGATTGTTTACTATGAATCATCCTTTTTACTGGTTTCATTCAATCCAATTATTTCTTTCTTTCTTTTTTTTTTTCAGATGGAGTCTCACTATGTCACCCTCAGTAGAGTGCTGTGCCATCACAGCTCACAGCAACCACTGGGCCTTAAACGATTCTCTTGCCTCAGCCTCCCAAGTAGCTGAGACTGCAGGTGCCTACCACAACATCCAGCTATATTTTTGTTTCACTGCTGTTTGGCAGGTCCAGGCCAGGTTCAAAATCACCAGCCTCAGTGTATGTGGCTGGCACCCTAACCACTGAGCTACAGGCACTGACCTGCAATTATTTCAATCAATATAAAATGAATAAAAGGTCATTGAAATAATGAAAATATTTAAACAAGGCTTTTTTCAAAACAAGCAAACACACAAATATTAATGGAAGTGACATGTAAATATAGAAATACAATGACTAGCATTGAAGAATTAAAGATATGATAGAAATAGTAATGTAGATTCATCTTGATTTCCCAAGAGAGGCACCGCTAAGAAGTATAAGACCAGTTCCTGAAGAGTCCCAAGCGAGATGAAGGAAGGAAATCAGGAAAACTTCCTGGAAGAGAAGGCACAGTCCCCATAAAAAAGAAGGAACTTGAAAACACAGGGAAGCTGTATTCCCAAAGCTTTTGTTGGGAAGCTTTATCTCTCAGAAAAAGCAAATACAGTCAGTCCTTGCTTAACAGTGCCAATGGGTTCTGGGAAACCACAACTTCAAGCAAATTGATATACAGGGTGTCCATAAAGTTCATGTACAATTTTAAAATGTTTGTTATTTTGTAAGTGCACACGAACTTTATGAATACCCTGAATAATGAAATCAATTTTATCATAGGTTAATTGATGTAAATTAAGAGTTCGATTCCTCAGGTGTATTTCTGGGCACAGAAACATCACCATATTTCTAAATAAGAAACAAAACACTTTCAATGTTACACAGTACAATTATGTGAGTCATACACACAGTTAAGAAATCTGAATAAAAACATGATAATTATTTGCTCAATTATTCCAACTCAGAGTCATAGATGGCCAGCACCTATCCTAGAGGCTCAGGGCATGAGGCCGGACCCCACCCTGAATAGCACAGCATCTCATGGCAGGGAGTGCTCTCTCTCTGTGTCTCTCTCTCTCTCTCTCTCACACACACTCACTCACTCACTCACTCCTGAACAATCTAAACGTGCTGCTTAACTAATGTGCACAACTTTGGGATGTTGGAGGGAAACCAAAATACTGAGGGAAAACCCAGGCAGAACTGGGAAAGAGTGCAAAGTCAACACAGATAGTCCAGGCGGGGAACTGATTTTATTTTTCTCATCATCGTTATGATCAAACTCTATTGAACTACATAACATTAGTCAAGGACCTGCTGTAACAGGAGGGAGGGTGATAAAAGTGCCAAATTAGAAAAACGATATTTTTGTTTATTTTTGCATTCATAAAAGATTACAGAAAAGAATGAAAAATACGTGTGTTTGTATGTGTATGTATTAGAAAAAAAATTTATTTTACTTGCATTTATTTTATCCAAAATTAGCAATTCATAAATGAAATCTGACAGACAAATGATATAAAATGTAATCATATAAGCAAGCTGGTTCTGTCGAAATGACTGCAGAACAGTAAGAGAAGTTTAGAATAACCTTGCCAAACTATTATTGCATATTTTTATAAAATCAGAAAACATATGTCATGTTTTCCCAATTTCACAAAAGGTTAAACGTTTCAGCTACCATATTCTGGATTGGTTAACTATAAAAAAGATTCCAGTATATATAGGAATAAATGTGTCAGTTTGATCTAATGCTTTGTGAATATCAACTTGTCAGAAAACAACTGAAAATAGCCTAATAAGAAGTATTTTGTTGTAGTCTTTTCTGCACTCAGCACCAATGTCAAAGTAATAGCAAACACAATGCCTTTGCAATTGCGGCTGCCAAACGCTGCCTAAACCCCCAAAAGTCATAAGTTCTCAGAGTCTCTTGCAGTCTACAGACTGCTCATAGTCTGTGGGGTTTCTTTACACACAAAGCTCTAGAAGTTGTACTATTATTAAGGCAAGAGATTAGAATGCATTTGTTTTTATATCACTACTGCTTAACTATGTTTGGCACACAGTAGGACTTTTATAAATATTACTGGAGCCAAAATAAATTGCTCAGAGATTCACACATGTCATGTGTTCCAAAGCCAATGTTTTTCCATTGGCACATAGGATGGCCATGTCGAAATTTCCTGTGAGACAAAGTTGCCAAGCTGCAGATGCTGGAGTGGGCTTGGAGAGAAGGGAACACTCACACGCTGGAAACTAATGCAGCCCTCTAGGGAAGTAGTGTGAAGAATCCCCAAAGAGCTGAAAGTCGACCTTCCATTGGACCCTGCAATCCCATTACTAAGTATCTACCCAGAAGAAAAAAAAGTCATTCTCCTATAAGGACATTTATCACAGCTTTATTCATAATTGCCAAGAAAGAACCCAAGTGCTCATCAACTCGCCAGTGGATAAACTTTGGTATGTGTATACCATTTACTAATATTCAGTCATAAAGAAAGATGGAGACTTTACTTTTTTTTCGTATTTACCTGGATAGATTTGGAGAACATCCTCTTAGTAAAGTATCACAAGAATGGAAAAGCAGCATCCAGTACCATTCTGAAACTAGTAAATGAACTACACACCCACACATGAAAAAATAAACATAATTAAATTCAAGTGGGGGGTGGGCAGCACCTGTGGTTCAAAGGAGTAGGGTGCCAGCCCCATATGCTGGAGGTGGCGGGTTAAAACCAAGCCCTAGCCAAAAACTGGAAAAAAAAATTCAAGTGGGGGAGGGGTGGAGGAAGGGGGTGGCGCGGGGTGGTTTGGGAAGCTGTCACCTAACACGCACAATGTAGAGGTATATGTCCCACCTTCTGGTTGAAGGGCTCAACTACAACTTAGACATTGTCTAACAAACGCTAACTACGTAAACCAATCATTTGTACCCATATATTAATCTAAAATTTTAAAAAAATTCTGGAGATTAAAGATCAAAATGAGTAAGTAAGAAAAAGGAGCCAGGGATCTTGGGCAGAAATGCCTTTTTTCTCACTCCCTGACAATGACCTCCTGGCCACGTCCTTCCTTTATTCAAACTTTTAGGAGAACTGTGTGAATGGAAGCTCCTCAAAGACCAAAGTCATGTCTGCAGAGAAGAGGATGAGAAGGAAGACTCAGGAGGGGTTTTCCCTGGCAGGGATTTGCAGGTATTGGCAAAAATAAGATGCGATGGGCCCTACTTTTCTATACCAGGGACCCCAAAATGTGACACTCACCAGTTCTCCTCCCTCTTAAAAGTGGTGTTCAGTTGCTTTGGTACAACACCAACCTGAAGTCACCCAACACAACGGGCTTCTCGTACGCGTTTTCTGCAGCAAGCCAGATTATGTAGCCCTCATCTCCTCATTTGCCCATAACATGATGTAAAATTTTTCACCAGGTTAAACCACGTGGATGAATGGAGGGAAATTGAAACGCACCCTGCGCCCTGCAAAGCCTAAACTCAGGCTCTGTGAAGAGGTGTCTTTTTCTCACCTAACTGAACTTTTAGAGGGTGGGGGGGTGACATGACTATAGAGAGAAATGACCAGCCAGCTGGAGCGTGGGTGGGCGGGGGCCCTGGAGAGCAGATGGTGCTACGTGTGGGGGAGAGGACACGAAGCTGAGTGGGCAGGACCCCCCCAGCAAGCACAGGAAGGTCTCCCTCCCCCACGGAGGATAGAAGGAAGGCTGGTCAGTAAGAGGGGTCCATGCTTGGAGGAGTCACGTGGTGACCCCACAGAGCTTCTGCTTCTCCAGCCACCCCAAGGGCATAAAAAAATTAGGCTGAGCTGCAAATAGCACCAGGAATTGATTTAGTGTCATTTCTAAGTGTCAGAGCAGTGTGTGAATCAAGAACATGTACTCTGGAGCTTGTTTACCTGGATTCAGAACAAAACCCTGCCACACACTAACCACGGGAACTTGGATAAATCACCTAATCTCTATGTGCCCAAGTTTCCCCATGTGCAAAATGGGGAATGAACATGTACTTGATATGGTTGCTGTGAATTACTTCAAATGGTGCCTGACAGAGCAAATACTGAAAAATTAGCAAAAATAATTGTTTTCTCTTATTTTATAATCATTTATTCTGGTAACCTTGTGATAAACACGTTGGAATAGATATGCCTATTCTATAGTTTAAATATTCCCAGAATTTACAGGAGAAGAAATTTACCAGAAAAGGCACTAACTCCTTTGGGGACAGATGGAAAAGTGTGCTGACATCTTAGAAACAAGGGTGAGTAGCAATACTTTCTGCAAAATCACTTGCAGTTTTATAAAAGAAATGAAGCCAGTTCTAATTGGCGACCATTAAAATAACTTTCCTTGGTAAAGCGGTTCAGAAAAACAAGGCTGGAGACAGCTGGGTATCAGGAGGCAATTGCCCTGAATGACAAGAAGCACCAAGCCGTAGGATATTAAGGAGAGCTTTGCATAGGCACTTTTTCCCCTGAACAACAAAGGGGCCGGCTTAAAGCGTTGCCAAGCATCCTCCTCTTTAATCAAAAACTAACAAGGGGGAGCTAACGGAGCTGAACATCTATCTGATAACGACTGAGTGGACATTTGGTCCCGGATTTCAATAGCTGTTTAACAACGTGAGCTGGTCTCCTGTGGGGTGGTCAGTTATCTTTGCCTTATTAAAACGGGAGGTGACTAAAGGGGCCAGGGACCCATCAACGATGTGCAGAGATTCTGTTCTCGTTTCACTTGAAGTTACAGAGCAGAACTAAGAAAGGAAAGCTGAAGCATGACCCAAACGGCACACACAGACCAGTGAGGGCAATGGCTATTAGTTTTGTCTCCCGTGAATCCTAGGATGCTCCATCTCTTGAAGAGTCTAATTGCAAATGCATCACATAAGCCACTTATTTCTACTCCTTGTTCAGAATCCAGAAATTCAAGGAGCCAGCACTTCACAGAATCCTGATAATCACATGCAGGAAAGGTAAAAATGGGCCTTAAGCAACAGCCATTCCAGCGGCTCTGGCACTGCAGCCCCTGAGCTGTCAGTCAAGGCTGTCACGCTCTGCTCGGCTGGCCACTGCCTGCGTGAGGAGAAGTGGCATCTGTCTCTTGTTCTCTCACTGTGCACCTGCCGCTCCCGCCTCTCCCAGACAGTGATGGAGAGGGCAGCCCCGCAGCTTCTGCCACTGGTTTTTTGTCCTAAGGCCACCCAGAAAGGACCCCACTGGCAGGAATCTTTAGCCCACGCACCAGGAGGCCATGCTTTCCAGCTACTCCCAAATTCCACAGCCTCTGTCCATTCCTGTGAGCACTGGGAATACTAAGGATATTTGTTCCTGAATACAAAATAATAGTCCAGTAAATGGAAAAGGCTTTTAGAGAGGGAAAAAGTATAAAAGAGCAAGTGACACAAAGTTACAAATGATGTTTTCTATAGGCTTCAACTCCTACCACGTGACTTTCTACCCTGATACATTCTAAGTATAAAAATGAATAAGAGGGCGGTGCCTGTGGCTCAGCGAGTAGGGCGCCCACCCCATATACCGAGGGCTGCGGGTTCAAACCCAGCCCCGGCCGAACTGCATCAAAAATTAGCTGGGCGCTGTGGCGGGCACCTGTAGTCCCAGCTACCTGGGAGGCTGAGGCAAGAGAATCGCTTGAGCCCAAGAGCTGGAGGTTGCTGTGATCTGTGACTCCACAGCACTCCACCGTGTGCGATAGAGTGAGACTCTTTCTCCACAAAAAAAAAAAAAAAAAAGAATAAGACAAGCATACTTTAATGTTTCCTTCAGTATAATCATATTGGAAAGTGCTGTTCAGATTAAGTTTATCTGGTACTATCATTCCTTCTCACGGGGTGAGAGAGCCTTCTTGGGGATCACCAACATTCCTCAATGGGTCCCTTTCTCTGGAAAATTCTAAGGACACTTACCTGAGAGATGTATTGCTTCGGAATCCCACGTAAGCTGCAGTAGTAGTGGAGGTGTTCCCAACCTGTCAGCAGCTCATCCAGGGCATCCTGCTGTGGGCAGTAGCCCAGGAGCACGCCCGCCGCTCCCGCAGAAGACAGGTCCACCACCCCTCTGCAAGAGAAGCAGTGAGGCTGAGAACAGAAGCTTCCAAAACAAGCAGCAACCCGTCTTTTCCTTTGATTCATCAAGTCCACTGCAGTTTGTTTAAAGCAATTAATTCTTTTCCATGAAATAGTTTCAATTAATAAAAAGTGAAGAATTTCAGGATATATTCCCCCAAATATGCCTCTTTAGCATATTGATTATTTTGAGCAAGAGACAATTAAAAACCAGCAAAGGAACAGCTATATGCTTTCCTTTAAATGACTAAAAATTGCATGTGAATTTCCCCCCTTTTTTAAATTATTAAATCAAAGCTGTGTACATTAGTGCAATCAAGGGGTACAATGTGCTGGTTTCATATACAATCTGAAATACTTTCATCAAACTGTTTAACATAGCCTTCATGGCATTTTCTTAGTTACTGTATGAAGACATTTGTATTCTGCATTTAGTAAGTTTCACCTGTACCCTTCTAAGAAGCACCATAGGTGTAGCCCCACCAATTACCCTCCCTCTACCCGACCTCCTCCTAAACAATTTCCCCTTTTGAAAAAGAAATTCATATTCATAAAGGAAATTTTCATTTGCAAAGTTGTGTCCATACTAAGGAGAGAGCTGCTTCTCCAGACAACTCTGGTCACACAGAGACATTTAACTGCATAGTGCTATAACCCTAATTCACCATATATTTCCTTCCCTAACCTTCCCATAACTTGGCTCCCCTGCCCGAAAGACCCAACCCCTGCCTCTTTTTCTTTAGCCTAAAAAGGTGTATAAGCCTCAATCATCTGGCCTGCTCATTGAGTCTTACTTTTTATGAAACTCCTGTGCATATGCACAAATATAATTAAACATTTTTTCTTATTAATAAGTACTTTATCAGTTTTACATCCAACTCTAACCAGAGAACTTAAGTAAGTAAAGGGAAAACTTTTTCCTCCCCTACAGTAGAAACTCATCCAAATCAGAACAAGCTCAGCTCCAGCATCAGAGGCCTGGGTATTAATTGGGGCAGGTCTGCAACAGCTTTGAGCGTTAAAGAAAAACAGGTGTTTGGTAAATAATGTGTGCTCAATGAGTGGTTATCATATTTATTATTTTCCAACAAAAACAATTCATGTGAACAACAAGTAAATCAATGATTTGTGAACTAACATAAAATCATAACCCTTAGCAAACTGAATGGCTAATCCATTGACCAATTTTAATGCTGATTTATAGGCTGTGAGAAGAAAGGAGGTGACACCTACATTGTCACGCCCCCCTCCCCTTTGGAGTTACTCTTTGAATCGTGAAGACGCAGAATCATTAATAAGCCTAAGGCCAAGTGAGCCATGTTAAACCACGCCTACAGGTCATTGGTTTACTGGACATCATGTGAGTGTAGTTATATGGCCTAAGGCTCATCTCGGATTAACAGAGAGACTTCTTGTCTTTGATTAACAGACTTTGTTATCTTCACTTAAAATACCCCAAGCCTTAGATAAAGCTTCATTTCTTTAACCAATTACAAATCAAAGAATCTTTAAACCCACTTATAACCTGCAAGCTGTTGCTCCCACCCCTGCCCACAAGACGTTCTGCCTTTTCTGGCCAAAGCAGCATATGCAATGTGTTCCAGGTACTGACTTATGATTTTAAGATTTTGCATGTAATTTTATGATTTTACTTATGATTTTTACATGTAATCCCTGTCTCAATGAATGCATTAAACCAAACTACAACCCTGCTACTGAAAGCACACTTTCAGGCTCTCTTGAAGCCGTACTCTGGTCCAGTCATATACATTCAGCTCAGACTAAACCTCTTAATCAATTATTTCACAGGGTTGGTTTGTGTGTTTTCCATTAGAAGACTTCACTATCATTCAGTTATTGACTTTTTAAAAAAACTAAGGTTTGATCATAACAATTATAGTATATATAATCTCTCACTGAACATATAGAAAAATAAGAAAAAAGGAGAATTCCTGGTCCCAACTTTCAGTAATTGCTTCCATTGACATTACGGTGTTAATCCTTCAAAGACAGCCATGCTATGCAATGGTAGGGTGAGATTATATAAGACTGTCTCTACTTAAATATTTTTTTTTATAATTTTATTGAATCATAATTCTGTACATTGGTGCAATCATAGGGCACGATTCATATACATTCAGAAATGTTTTGATTGTACTGTTACAGTTAGCCTTCAAAACATTTTTTATTTCTAATTGTAACATTAATGCATATTCATCAAGGAAACTGTAAAACTACTCAAATATGATTAACATTTTGGCTATTTTATCACTGACTTATTCCTATGCATTTTTAAGATAAAATTTTAAGATGCAATTTTAAGATAAAATTGTAGTGACCATAGACATTTCTGAGAATACTTCAAGAAGGAAAATTCCTATTTCCTAAATGGAGAATAATGTAAAAAATGGTATGCCAAGAAATGATGACTCTTACGAGAAGTGATTATTAGCTTTTCTCAAATAAAAAAAAATCCACAGTAAGAAAAGGATTACATGTGAAACTCACTGAATACAGAATATAAAGGTCTTAACACAAAGCTAAGAAAATGCCGTGAATGCTATGTCAACCAGTTTGAAAAAAATATTTCAGATTGTATATGAAACCAGCACATTGTACTCCATGATTGCATTAATGTACACAGCTATGATTTAATAAAAAAAAGAAAAGGATTATTATTTTTAATATCTATGAAACATTATATGTACATGAAAACAAGTAAACAATGAAAGAAAACTGAGTTTTCCATAAACTTTTAAGTTCTCTAATTTGTTTTTTTCTTTCAAAATCTTGTAAAAATCACTTCTTCAAACTTTCCCACCTAAATTTAGTGTAGGCGAAAGTTTATTTCAGTCTGATTTTGCTGTACTGTAAGGTCTGTTTAACCTTAGAAATATTCTTTATCAGTTTAATCACAAAGCAGTAAGCACTTCAATTTCCTCTAGGTCTTTCCATAGCTTGGTAGTTCTTCTCTTTTCATTACTGAATAATATTCCATTGTAACTGTGAATTACAACTTATTTATCCATCCACCTGCTGAAGAGCACCTTGATTGCCTTCCAGTTTGAGAGATTACAAATAAAGTTGCCCTAATATATATTGTAATACATAAGATACATAATACACACACAGAGATATCTTTTCATCAATGACTTCACCAAAAACATTAAACGTTTGTGACTTATTTCTATATATTTATATATCAGACCTTGTGTTCAATTACTGCTTCAGAAAATTTTTACTTAATAACTTTTAAGGTCTTCTTTAAATTCTTTCTTATGGTAATAAGACACATAAAATAAAATGTACCATTTTAACTGTATTATAAATGTAGTGAGCAATTCAGTGGCATTAGAATAATTACAGTGCTGTGCTGTATCAACATTATAACCATCTAGTTCCAGAATAATTTCATCATTCCAAAATGAAACTTTGTACCCATTAAACAAGGCGCTCCACATTAACCTCTGCCTTTGGCCCCGACA
The DNA here is from genome assembly GCA_963573935.1 of Arctocebus calabarensis. Classification (NCBI taxonomy): domain Eukaryota; kingdom Metazoa; phylum Chordata; class Mammalia; order Primates; family Lorisidae; genus Arctocebus; species Arctocebus calabarensis. The sequence goes on from CAUYON010169226.1 coordinate 31,297, forward strand.
CTGTTAGTCTCCATTCTATTGCTATAGATTTTCCTATTTTGGATATTCCATGTGAAAGGAATCAAAGGATTCATTTTTATATTCCATGAGTCAGGTGCAATGATGTAGCTTTTTGGTCTGGCTTTTTTCACTTAGCATAATATTTTCAAGGTTAATCCATGCAGTAGCACGTGTCAGTATCTTCTTATACTCTTTTTTACTGATGAAATGCACATAGAAGATATTTTAAAAATTAATACCTTTATTCATTTATTTATTTATTTATTGTAGAGACAGAATCTTACTTTATTGCCCTTGGTAGAGTAGCATGACATCACACAGCTCATGGCAACCTCCAACTCCTGGGCTTGGGCAATTCTTTTGCCTCAGCCTCCCAAGTAGCTGGGACTACAGGCGCCCGCCACAACGCCAGGCTATTTTTTTGTTTTGCAGTTGGCCGAGGCCAGGTTTGAACCCTCCACCTTTGGGTATATGGGGCTGGCGCCCTACCCGCTGAGTGCACTGCCCTACCTTTATTTTTTTTTATTTTTTTTTTATTTTTTATAATTTCCTACCTTTATTTTTTAACGATAAAACTAAAGTACACATGATGTGGCTGGTGACGCACTGGCCCTGAGTTGACTAGAGCCAGTTCTAACACTTTCATCTTACACTCGCAAGCGCACCATGTTTCATTCCATGACACTCTGGAGAAAGTTAAAAGAACCACAAGAAAAGGAGAGAGGATGGTTTGTAAAAAATTCAGACTTTAGGGCAGCTTAAGGTTGACAAAAAATTTGAGCAGAAAGTACACAGAGCTTCCACATACTTCTCCCCCCACCCAGTTTTCTGTATTATTAACGCCTTGAACGGGTGTGGAGAATGTGCTCTGATTGATGAGCCGTGTTAATATATTATTATTAACTGCAGTGTGTAGTTTGCATTAGAGTTCACTCTTTGCATTCTACAGCTTTATGGGTTTTGACAAATGCATCGTGTCACACATCCATCATTACAGTGTCCTACAGAATAGTTTCTCTGCCCTAAAAATCCAGTGAGCCCCTCCTGTTCATTCCTCCCAACATCCCCTACAACACTGGCACCCTCTTAGCTTTGTTCTGTTTCAGTAGTTCTTCCCTTTCCAGAAGGTCAAAAGATGGAATAATACAATATGTGGTGATCTCATACTGGCTTTGTTCACTTAGAAATATGCACTTCAGTTTTCTCCATGTCTTTCCATGGCTTGACAGTTCTTCTCTTTTTATTACTGAATAATATTCCATTGTAACTGTGAACTTTATTTACTACAATTTATTTATCCATCCACTTATTGAACGGCATCTTGGTTACCTTCAAATTTTAGCAATTTTGAATAAAGTTGCTGCAAACATCCATGTGCAAATATTTTTGTGCATAGGAACATAAGTTTTCAACTCATTTGGATAAAAACCTAGAAAAACAAGTGTGGGAAGACTGTGTTTAGGTTTGTAAGAATCTGCCAAACCATCTTCCGAAGTATTTGTACCATTTTGCATTCCAGTCAACAGCAAAGGAGAGTTCCTATTCCTCCACATCCTTGCCAGCATTTGGCACTGTCAGTGTTTCATATTTTATTTCTCCATCGTTTTAATTGGCAATTCCCCCATGGCATATGATGCTGAGGATCTTTTCCTGAGTATTTGTCATCTACCTGTTTTCTTTGGTGAGGTTCATATATTTTGCCCACATTTTAACTGGTTTGTTCATTTCTTATTGTTGAACTTTAAGGGTTCTTTGTATATTTTGGATATAAATCTTTTATCAGAAATAGGTCTGCAAAGATTATTTTTCCTAGTCTGTGAAATGACTTTTCAATATCTTAACTGTGTCTTTTGCAGAGAAAATTTACTTTAGTGAATTCAGACTTACTTTTTTTCCCATAGATCATGCTTTTGACATTTCTAAAAAGGCATTGACAAATCCACTTTCCCCCAGAATTATTCTGTTGTTGTCTTCTGTAACTTATATTTTTACAATTAGTTCACTGATCCACATTGAGTTAATTTTTATGACAGGTTTGAGTTAAGCGCCTAGAGTCACTGCTTTGCTTATTTGTGACCACTTGTTTCTGCATCATCTTGGTGAAAAGACCCTTTCTTCTCTCAACTGCCTTTGCTCCTTTGTTATAGATCAGATAATTGTATTTGTGTGGGTCTATTTCTGGGATCAATAATCACTGTAGTCTTATAGTAAACCTTGAAGTCAGGCAAGATCAGCCATGAGACTCTGTTCCTCTTCCCACACTGCTTCGCCTAACACTGGGTTTTTTGCTTTTCCATTTACATTTGAAAATCAGTTCATCAATATCCACAAAGTAACATGTTTAGATGTTGATTTGGATTGTGTTGAATCTAAAATTAAATTTGGGTAGAACTATTAAAAGCATCTTAATGGATTTGGATTTCTTTAGGATTTTGTAGTTTTCCTAATGTAGATCATATATATAGTTCGTTAGATTTATACCTAAGTATTTCGTTTTGTGGAGTGTTAATGTAAATAGTGTTGTGTTTTTAATTTCAAATTCTAAGTATTCATTGCAGTTACTTAGGGAACTACCTTTCTGTATTGACGTTGTATCTTAAAAACTGGATGTAAGTGATCAGTTATTAGTTCTGGGAGTCCTTTGGACAACTCTTTGGGAGTTTCTGTACACCCACATCAGGTAATCTGTAAACAATAACAATTTTATTTCTTTCTGTCCAATCTGTATGCTTTTTAACTTCCTTTTCCTGTCTTACTGAAGTATATAGAACTGCAAGTGGAATTCTGAAGAAGGGTGAGAGAAGGTATCTTTGTGTTATTCTCAATCTTAGCATAAATGTAGCTTCTTTTTTATTAATTTTTTTATTAAATCATGGTTGTGTACATAAATGCAATCATGGAGTACAATGTGCTGGTTTTATATACAATTTGAAATATTTTCATTGAACTGGTTGACATAGCTTTCATGGCATTTTCTTCATTATTGTGTTCAGACATTTATATTCCACATTTAGTAAGGTTCACCTGTACCCTTCTAAGATGCACTGTGAGTGTGGACCCACCAAATACTCTCCATCTGCCCATCCTCCCCCCGCCCCCACCCGCCATTGGCCCCTGGTCTCCATATTCTTGTACTATAATTGGGCTATAGCTTTCATATGAAAGCTATAAATTAGTTTCATAGTAGTGCTGAGTATATTGGATACTTTTTCTTCCATTCTTGAGCTACTTTGCTAAGAAGAATATTTTCCAGCTCCATCCATGTAAACATGAAAGAGGAAAAGTCTCCATCTTTCTTTAAGGCTGCATAATATTCCATGGTGTACATATAGCACAATTTATTAATCCATTCATAGGTTGATGGGCAAAGTGTAGCTTCTTATCACTAAGT
>CAUYON010169227.1:0-14352 GCA_963573935.1 Arctocebus calabarensis
TAAATCATAATTATGTACATTAATGCAATCATGGGGCACAATGTGCTGACTTCATATACAATCTGAAATATTTTGGTTGAACTGTTAAACATAGCCTTCATGGCATTTTCTTAATCACTATATGAAGACATTGATATTCTACATTTAATAAGTTTCACAGTACCCCTGCAAGATGCACTGTAGGTGTGATCCCACCAACCACCCTCCTTCTACCCATCCTTCCTCCTCCCCTCCCCTCCCCTCCCTTGCCTTTTTCCCTGTATTCTTGTGCTATAATTGGGTTTTAGCCTTCATATGAAAGCTATAAATTAGCTTCATATTAGGGCTGAGTACCAGGGTCTCATTCTTGCTGAGGCTGGTCTCAAACTCCTGACCTTAAGCAATCTACCCGCTTTGACATCCCAGAGTGTTGACATTATAGACGTGAGCTATAGCCTATAGCACACAAGAAAGCTGTTCTTGCCATCATAACCCTGTTTCCCCCAGCAGTAATTCTTTTTTATTTTGTAGAGACAGAGTCCCACTTTATTGCTCTTGGTAGACTGCTGTGTGGTGTCACACAGCTCACAGCAACCTCCAACTCCTGGGGTTAGGCAATTCTCTTGCCTCAGCCTCCCGAGTAGCTGGGACTTTGGGCACCTGCCAGAATGCCTGGTTATTTTTTTGTTACAGTTTGGCTGGGGCTGGGTTTGAACCCACCACCCTCGGTATATGGGGCCGGTGCCCTACCCACTGAGCCACAGCAGTAATTCTTAATCTTGGTGTGTATCAGAATCACGCAAGAAATTGTTGAAAATTCACAAACTTGAGTCCCATCCTAAACCTACTGAGTATGGGGCCTGATGCCTGGCTTTCCCTTTATGTCCATACTTGCTTCTGATCACACACAAGGCTGAGAGTCAACCGCTGTGCCATATCACATCGTTTCTCTATATAACGGCTTATTTATTTTTGTCCATCACCAGCATGGAAGCCCTAGGAGGGCTAGGACCTTGTCTATCTTGTTTCTACTGAGCCTCCAGGACCTAGTATAGTACCTTAATGGTGACACTGTAAATCTTTGGTGAGTGAATGAACAAATGAATGAATTAGATCCTTGCAACATGCCTGTGAAAGAATCAGAAGAAGGAGGTTTCTTCTTCAGAAAGGAAGAGAGGCTGGATGAGCACTGTGGGAAGCTGACACAAGTGGATTGCTTGAGCTCAGGAGTTCAAGACCATCTCTACTATAATTAGAAAAAAAGAAAACTAGCCAGGCATTGCAGCTGTCCAAGAGTTTGAAGTTGCTGCGAACTATGATGATGCCATGGCACCATCATGTCACCAGGGTGACAGAGTGAGACTCTATCTCAAAGAGAAAAAAAAAAAAAAAGATGAGAAACTTGGGTTTGTGTTCTGGCTGGTTTAGCTGTATAACCTTAGGCAAGTCACTCAAGCTTGTTTAATCCTCAGTGTCCACAGCTGTTAAGTTTTAAAACTTCCATAGCTGTTGTTATTACAAGGAAACTGAAGAACAGAGGGACTTAAATGTACTTTGTGGAAAGACAGCTCAAGGAACCTGCCCCACCCTCTGCCATTCTAAATCCCTTTCTGGCTTCAGCAGAAACCATATAGGATCAGGCCCCAAAGTCTCCAGGTTTGGAAGTTCCTATAGCCCTGGAGCAGAAGGTAGAAGGATCCAGTCCCTCTGTACAGTACACCTCACACCATTCTCTCTCCTGAGGAAGAGAAGTGGGTCCCTGACTATTCACTTCAAGTGAACAGAGAGGGCAGTGGGTGGTATCCCCAGGATAGGAGGCCAGAAATCATTTTGTAATTGAACACCTCCTGTAAGATGGGAGTTTTTAGAACCCGTGGTCTCCTTTTTCTCTTTTCCCTTCGGCCCCAACACTGGGATCCCTCTCCTGGATACCCCCAGGGAAATCAAAGAAAGGAGAGGTCTTTGCCCCACAATTTATTTTAAAACTGAAAATATCTTCCAGGGATTCGTACCAATCAGTCAGCCCAATTTTATGAATTTGCTGAGGCTTTGTCTTTTATCCTTGCCTTTCTTCCTAGCGAAGGTCACCACACCAAGGGCAGGAGCTTTGCTGAGCCCAAAATTATCACTGCCTAGGAAGGTAGTCGATTATATTTAACATCTTTAAACCCACAAATGCAAACATGGCCTATCTTTTGCGAGCAAAGCTTTTCCCCTGAGATTCTTTTCAGCTAACACTATGGAGCAATTACTACACAAGGCTCTCACTTATGTAACACTGGAGAAGCAATCAAACTTCTTTAAGCCAGTTTACTCTTTACTCCCCTTCAAAAGGAGGACAGTAATACCTGTCCTCATGTATAGGCATGGACAGGTAGCCTACATGTGATGTCAAGTTAAAAAGGGCAAGTAGCAGTTGAGATGAAATAGTATATGTGGTATAACTCTATCTTTGCCAAATAATAGTAAAATACAGCAATGATAGTACTGTATGGTGGCATATGAGGGACATACACAAAACAGCAGTTTGGGGTTAGAGAACTGGTTTATACAGTGATTTGTACTTTCTGTTTTTTTTAAGAGATGGGGACTTGCTATATTAGCCAGGATGATGGCTCTTAGACTCAAGCAATCCTCCTGCCTCAGCCTCCCAAGAAGCTGGGACTACAGGCACATGCCACTGTGCCCAGCCTTTCTGTGTATTTCTCTATGCATGCTTTGTAAACAATACTTTTGTAATGAGAAAAAATACATGTTTTTTAAAATACCCAGATCTGAAGGGTGAGAAGGAAAAAAATATCCAGTTCTTAGGGTTGTTGGAAAAAATAATAATAAAGTAGAACATAGTATAATATTCACTCAGTGAACAGTAGGAGCTTTGTGAGCCATTTTTGCTTCTATTTTTATTTTATTTTATTTTATTTTTTGAGACAGAGTCTCACTCTGTTATCCAGGCTAGTGTGCCATGGCATCAGCCCAGCTCACAACAACCTCAGACTCCTGGGTTCAAGTGATCCTTCTGCCTCAGCCTCCATAGCTGGTACTACAGGCACCCACCACAATGCCTGGATAATGTTTTTCTATTTTTAGTAGAGACAGAGTCTCACTCTTGCTCAAGCTGATCTCGAACTCCTGAACTCCCACCTCTGCCTCCAGAATGCTAGAATTACAGGCGTGAGCTACTGTGCCTGGTCTGTTTTCACTTTTAGCTACCATTTTCAAAAAAGTTCTGACTTTGTGCAATATGTGTTATTCCCATCATCTTTCTCTAGTTGGCATCCTATTTTCTTTTCTCCAAGTAGCTTTCATCACCAGAAATTATCTGATGTGTTGTCTTTGCCTGTTACCACATAATTCAGTATCCGGAATTCCAGCTGGTTTACAGAAGGTGCTCAATAATAAATGTTGAACCAAAAAAACTGCACAGATCAGGGCTCAGTGGGACAGAAGGTAGGAATGGAACTCACAGCTTCGGTGGGCTGGGGGCAGCAGGCATCCAGGCAGTGGGCTGGGCTAGGCAGAGGGAAGTCGCAGGCTTCTGCACAGGTCCAGCAACAGTCTTGAGGCCCCAAGTCACCCTGCTTCCTGCAGGGGGAGCTGCAATCTGTGCAGCAGCCCTGGGCCTAGGAGATGGCAGGGCTCAGGATCTGTGCCAGGCAACACATAGTGACAGCCAAGATTTGGCTTCCTCAAGGGGGCAGGAAAAGTTTCGGCTAGGGACAGGAAAGGAGGGACTTGGTTGCACAAAAGGGATAGATGTAGGGACTAAATGGCAAAGGAGCCTCAAAGTATGAGCCTGCAGATGAAGGGACAGGTTAACTGGGTTCCTCTTCCCCAGAGTCCACCCTTTTCCCCCACCAGGTCCCTCACCAGTAGGCAGTGCCTAACAAGTAGCACTAGGCACAGCAGCAACAAATAGATGCCCACAGCGATGAAGACGATGGCAGGGATGGGGAGCAGTAGCTGGGGGCTGCTGACGGCAGATGGGGTTGGATTCCACGGGCTAGAGGAGGCCTAGACGAGTACAGGAGGAAGGGATGACAAGGAGGTGGACAGGAGCTGCAGGAACCCAGGAATACCAGGACAGACACCGAGGTGGTTGAGGGAGGAACAACCTCCAGATGATGGGGAGTCAATAACTATACCCTCACTCACTATCTTGTTTCCCCAGGCCTGCCTTTATTCCTGTCATTGCCATTTTGGCACCATCAAGTACTTGTTGATCATTCTAGAATCTTCTAAGACTTACTGATCTTCCTTTTAGAATGTCTCTCGAAATGGATCTGACCCCACACCATTACTTTGCCATCCTTCTGCCCACATTACTGGCCTCAACCTTCCAAACTGCACTTTTGCCTTTTTCCACATCACCTGTCTTTGTGTAACCCCCCTTCCTTACAATCCATCTATGGTTCCCAATGACTCAGTGAAAACTTTCTGTGTAAGGACAAAGTCCCCAGTCTAGCCCTGCCTACCTCTCTCTCCCTCCCCCTCATCACTTCAGTCACAATGAAGTCCTATCAGTTCCCCCAAATGACCCATCCTCACTCTCACTCCCAGGCCCCATGCTTTCCCTCTTCCTGAAATGCCTTTTCTCCTCTCCACCTTATCTTGCCAAGAATACTAAAAAATGTGCCCTTCCCTGAGAAGTCCCTGCTTGGCACTCTCTTTCTCACAGCTTTTTGTCCTGAGCTGGAAGGATATGTGTTAGGTGGAAAGCCCCCTCCCCAGTCCAGCTGGAAGGCAGGCAAAGACAGGATGAGGACAGAGCGCTGAAGGAGCCGCGCCAGACTCACGTCCATGGGGTAGGGCAGCGTCAGTCCAGGAGCTGCAGGGGAGAGAAGGTCCCAGGCCTCACAAGCTGAGAGGCCATTAGATTGGTGCCCACTCTCCTCCTCCACCTATTTCCCATTTGGTGCAAACTGAAACCCAGTGATAGCCTCAGTTTCTCTCTGGTTCGGACGGTGGGATTCCGAGGTCCGGGGAGTCGAGGGCGGCGCCTTCCTCTCAGACCCCAGCCCGGCCCACTCCAATCCCATCTGCTGTCCCCACACCCTGGGTTCCCTCCGTCGACCCATCCCTATCACCTGCACCCTGACGGCTGCAGGCAATTCACGGATTCCGCGCCACGCAGGGTCCAATCGGCCGTGGCGCCAGCTCCGCCCAGAAGCCTTCCGCTGTCTCTAGCTGTTGCCATGGAGATCAGAGTGTTATTTCTACGGCGGCCGCCGAGGCCCAAAGACCTCCTTCCCGCCTCATTTCTCTCGCCTGATCTGCGAGTTCTGGGGGCTTTCCCGCGAAGACTGAACCGAAAGAGCGAGTTCCTGCCCCGACTGGCCTGGGTCGGATCCTTAACATTGGAGCTAGACATTGGAGGTGGCACTTGGAGCCTGGGGCGCTGCAAAGAGATGACTGGACCCTCAATCCCCCGCGCTACATCTCCAACTAGCTATGTTACTTTGGCAAGTCACTGAGCGCCACTGAGTCTATTTCCTCATGTGCAAAAGGGGGAAACGCTTGCTTCTCAGGGATACTGTAAAAATCAAAGCTGCTTGTTAATTATACGCAGTTATCAATATTTTTTTCAGCCTGCCACCACTTCTCCATTTTTGCAGCCTTCGCATCATTGTCAAAGTGATTTCCTATCACCCACATCAGATGTTGTGCTCCTTTTCTACTTTTAAACCTCCAAAGACTTCCGTTGACTCTAGTATAAAGCCCAAATACAGAAGCAGACTGTCAGCACCATCTACTCCAGGCCCTGCCTACCTTCCCTTTGTTCAGTCAGGACTGATCCAGTTGGGTGCCAGGCACTGCTCTTGGCTCTGCAGTGCTAGCAGAGGTTAAGGTGAATTCCCTGCCCTCACGCTGCTGACATTCTACTGGAGGAGTGGGGAATCAGATAATAAATATATAAACAAATAAGATTTTGTACCTCATCAATTCTTTCAAGGACTTTTGAAGCTTCCTGAACCAGTGCATAGTGCCTCACAGTTCCTCAGCTGCGCAGATGCTGCTCCCTCTGCCTGGAACACGCTTCCCCTGCTGTCCCCTGACAAACTTCCTCACACCCTAAGCATGAGCTCAGTTTTCTTTGTCTGACGAGCTCTTCCTGCCAATCTCAGGTGGAGGTGGCTGCTTTGGGCTCTGGAGTTCCCACATCACCATGTAGTTACTATTTTTCTAACACTTATCACAAGTTATTTGAATTTCCTACTTCAGTATCTGGCTCCCCAATTAGACTGCAAATGCTGGAGGCCTGGTCTGCCTCACACCTCCATATCTCAAGTTTTAGCACTTGGCATAGCCAAATACTCTAAAAAATGAATGGAATCCAGTTCCATTGAGTGTTGCTGTTGTTATCCAGATGTCCTGGTTCCCTTGCCTTTCAGGGCACTCAGGCCTCCCTTTTCATTCCTATCCTTTTTGGTTCTACACACACATGCCTGCACACGTGCACACTCACCTCCTCATGGAGACTTTGAATTTCCTTCATGGCTGCTGCATCCTGGCATTTTCCCTTGAAAGAGTGCCACTGAATACCTCTCATTGCCCATATTCTTCACTCTGAGGTACCCCACCACCACTGCTGCTCCTGGGAATTTCTCACACCATGTGGCAGCCACAGAAATAGCCAGGGTATTGGCTTGGTGCCTGTGGCTCAACGAGCTAAGGCGCCAACCACGTACACCTGAGCTGGTGGGTTTGAATCCAGCCTGGGCCTGCCAAACAACAATGGTGGCTGCAACCAAAAAATGGCGGGGTGTTGTGGCAGGCGCCTATAGTCCCAGCTACTTGGAAGGCAGAGGCAGGAGACTTGCTTGAGCCCAGGAATTGGAGGTTGCTGTGAGCTGTGATGCCACATCACTCCATCCAGGGTGACTGCTTGAGGCTCTGTCTCAAAAAAAAGAAAGAAAGAAATAGCCAGGGTATGGATCCCTAGGTCCCAAACCTTCCCGCATTTAACCACACTGAGAGGGTCCCAGCCACCCCTTTTGCCATGACTAGCCTTCTCATAAAGGATTTCAAGCCCAGAAAATGGAAGTCTGATACAATGTTACCATTTTTGATTCTAAGGCAGAGGCAGACTGCCTTTGTGGGCTGTCCTATTGTCTGACAGAATCTCAAGGACCAAAATGAGACCAGTTTCCAATTCTACCCCAGAAAGGCCTCTGGTAACACATACTCCTTCCTCTCTTCAGCTCCTGCCAACAGAGACACATCAGCTTTGGCAAGGCCTCTGGACTCATCCATGGCCTGCAGTAGTCAGACTCACTGCCAACGGTGTTCTTTTCCTACCATGGGCCCATACATTATGCAGGACGGTGGACAGTGCCCCTGGCCTACTTGTTGTCAGGCAAGCCAAGAGGAGTGGTGATATATGCACTCCACTTTCCCAAGGTCCCACTTCTAGCCCCATCACACCATTTGTTGGAGGCAGGGAGAAATTAACTTCACGACAGCCCGATAATCAGAAGGTCTCCCTCTACCTGAAGTTTGACACTGAACATGTCAGATAATGTCAAATGTACTTTTGCACTCCTCCAGGAAAGTGGGAAAAGGAACATATCCTCCCAATCCTCATAGGGTAGGTGGGAGATCAGAGATGTAGAGAAGGCCCAGAAGATGAAAGAAGCTTCAGCAGGCTTGGGCTTGGGTGTGGGATAGTAACCTTGCAGTTCTGATTTTGATGCCATACTTCCAGTCCCCTCCTGTCTATTGACATCAGACAGTGTCATCTCCCAGAAATTAAGAAGTTCACCAGCCTTCTTATTATGAAAATGAAAGGCAAATTACCCTGGGAAGATAAAGAAGCTGAGCTGAATAGAACTAAGCATGGATAGAGGCCTCTACGTAGACCTTATCTTATTTAATCCTTGAAGTTGACCTTGGTGGCAAAAGCCATTATTTCCGTTATTTCCATAGGTGAGAAAGAATTATGGCCTAGTTGAAAAAATAAAAAGCCACAGGCGGTGGGTGGCACCTGTGGCTCATCGAGTAGGGCGCCGGCCCCATATACTGAAGGTGGTGGGTTCAAACCCGGCCTCAGCCGAACTGCAAAACAAACAAAAAAATAGCCGGGCGTTGTGGCAGGTGCCTGTAGTCCCAGCTACTGGGGAGGCTGAGGCAAGAGAATCGCCTAAGCTCAGGAGTTGGAGGTTGCTGTGAGCTGTGTGACGCCACGGCACTCTACTGAGTAAAATAAAGTGACACTCTTTATTTAAAAAAAAAAAAAAAAAAAAGCCACAGGCAATGCCTGTGACTCAAAGGACTAGGACACCAGCCCCATATACCGGAGGTGGTGGGTTCAAACCCAGCCCTGGCCAAAAACTGCACAAAATAAAATAAAATAAAATAAAAAGCCAACAGCACCCATAGCTCAGTGGGTAGGGCGCTGGCCATATGGACTAAGGCTGGTGGGTTTGAGCCCAGCCTGGGCTTGCTAAAACAAAAAAATAGCCGGACGTAGCGGTGGGTGCCTGTAGTCCAAGCTACTTGGGAGGCTGAGGCAAGAGAATTGCTTGAGGCTCGGCGCCTGTGGCTCAACGGGCTAAGGCGCCAGCCACGTACACCTGAGCTGGCAGGTTCGAATCCAGCCCCCGGGCCCGCCAAAGAACAATGACGGCTGCAATCAAAAAACGGCCGGGCGTTGTGGCGGGTGCCTGTAGTCCCAGCTACGTGGGAGGCAGAGGCAAGAGACTCGCTTGAGCCCAGGAATTGGAGTTTGCTGTGAGCTGTGATGCCATAGCACTCTATCCAGGGTGACAGCTTGAGGCTCTGTCTCAAAAAAAAAAAAAAAAAAGAGAGAGAGAGAGAATCGCTTGAATCCAAGAATTTGAGGTTGCCGTGATGCCAGGGCACTCTACCAAGGGCAACAAAGTGAGACTCTGTGTCAATTAAAAAAAAAAAAAAAAGGCCAACCAACACTAGAACTGGGGAAGATCTGGGTTAGAATTTTACTTCTACCACTGTTTGTCTGTGTGACCCTCTGACCCATTGACCTCACTGAACCTCAGTCTTCCTCATCTGGAAAGTGAGAGTTACTACAACAGATTGGCAGGACTTGTGGTGAGAGAAAATGTGTATAATGTACAAGGGCTCAGCTGGGTGTGGTGGCTCACACCTGTAATCCCGGCACTTTGGGAGGCCAAGGTAGGTGGATTGCTTGAGCTCAGGAGTTCAAGACCAGCCTGAGCAAGAGTAAGACCTCCATTTCTACAAAAATGAGAAAAACTAGCCGGGTGTTGAGGCAGGCATCTATAGTCCCAGCTAGTCAGGAGGCTGAGGCAAGAAGATCACTTGAGCCCAGGAGTTTGAGGTGGATGTGAGCTATGATGCCATAGCATTTTGGCCTGGGGCAACAGAATGAGATTCTGTCTCAAAAAATTAAAGTAATTAATTAATAAGTATAAGGGCTCATTTGTACAGATATATAAAAATATAACAACTATGAATGAATATCACAATGAATGTTTGTATAGGAATTGTGCTTTACACATCTCATTTGATCACCTCTGCAGCCCCATGTAAAGGTATTGCTCTTGTTCCCATTTTATAGCTAAGAAGACTGAGGTCCAGAGGAGTTAAATCACTTGCACAAGGACTCCTGGTTGGTGAGTGGCAGAACCAGGATTTAGCTCCAGGCAGTAAGACTTAGTGTTTGTACAATAGAGGCTCAGAGTGCTTCTGAAATTTGGTCAAGATCACATAGCCAGTCTATAGGAGAAGAAAGGACTGGGCTCTTAGCTGTCTGACTCTAACCCACCTGTTGTGTCCCTCAGCATTTTCTGGTGAGCAGATAAAGGTTGAAATTGGAATTGCTTGGGACAATACATAACCTGGGCTAGGTATGAGCAAAAGTACTAAATAATAAATGGTCTGGCACCCTGGCCAGGACTCTCCCCAGCATACAGGTGGGGGGAATCGGACCCTTCCCTGGGTATCATGTAGGAAACAGGCCACTCTGGCTGCTTATTGTTTACTTATTCACAGCCTTCGATGATATCACACCTGCACATCTCCATGGGGCTGAGGAGCCACTGCACCCAGGTAAAGAGGATGACTAAAACAGCATTTGGACGGAGGACCTTGAAGAAATAGGGTACAGTAAACTCCAGGCCCAGAGTAAACTGGGTGTCAGGTCTGTGAGGGATGCAGGGGTGAGAGACCTGGGGAGCTGGGCTGGGGGAGGGGAGATGGTGGCCAAAGTCATGTGGGCCTGGTCAGGCCCTCTTCGGGTGCTGGCCTGCATTGCCCTTCCATGTGTGGCTGCGAGTGCTCTCTGCTGTACACCCAGGCCAGGACTGGATGGTGGTATCTCCCATTCTTCCGTAGGAAGTCCAGATTCTCCCAGACTGCCCAGACAAGGGTTCAGAGTATATGGAGTGCATCCCGTTATGGGTTTATTTTAGGTGGCACACGAGTTTAGCAAGAAAATATACATGCCTCAAATGCTATTCTCTTTCCAATTCCCTTTCAACATTTCTGATTACTTCAGGAGAAAGTCTCATTTTGCTGCCAGACATCATTTAACACCTTTCTATTTGTGCTTATCTTTTCTTTCTTTCTTTCTTAAACAGAGAGCAGGCCTCTAGCTCAGAACAGCAGGTATAGCCTTTAGCACAGCAGGGGGCAAGTATCTAGTGAAAATGTTATATCCATTTTCATTTTATATTATTTATTCTTTGAGATAGGATTTCACTCTCTTGCCCAGTCTAGAGGGTGGTGGTGTCATCATAGCGCACAGCAGCCTCCAGCTCCTGGGCTCCAGGTGATCCTCCTGCCTCAGCCTCCTGCCTAGCTGGGACTACAGGCACCCACTAGAATGCTCAGCTAGTTTTTTCTATTTTTGGTAAAGGCAGGGGTCTTGCTCTTGCTCAGGCTGGTCTTGAACTCCTGAGCTCAAGCAATCCACCTGCCTCGGCCTCCCAGAGTGCTAGGATTATAAGCGTGAGCCATCACACTTGGCCAAGTTTTCTTTCAAAGTACATGGTTAAAAGCAGGTACTCAGGAAATCAGACTACTAGGTTCAATCCCAGCTGTGCCATTTACTACCAGTGTGACTTTGGGCAAGTCACACAACCTCTCTGTGCCTCAGTTCTCTTATCTGTGCTGTGAAGGTAATACAATATTTCTCTCTTAGGTTAGTATGGGGATTACTTAGTTAATATACATAAAAGCTTAGAGCAATGCCTTGCATTTAGCAAATGCTATATGCATATTTGCCCCTATTAGGTCAAATAGGGCAAAAACATCAATAACTGAGGTTTGAGGAGAATGTCTATGGACCAATTCCATCATTTTCTACATAGGGAAATAAAGGTTTGGAGAAGATAGAGGCTGAGAGGGGACTTTCTTAAGTTTTTGGATTCCCAATCTACTTATGAGTCGTTTCAACCTTCAATAATTAATATAACCTTTGAGGCTTAACTTATTCAACAGCAAAATGGGACTAATAATCTCTAACTGCCCATTGGGATGCTGTGTGTAAAGGCAGCTCACACAAAATGAGTGCTAGTGTGATGGCACTCGTGCATTTTCAACTGGGATAATATCACCCTCAAGGGGGCAAATATTGATTCTTGTCAGAGAAAAATAACTTACTCTTTTTAAATATATAAAACATAGATATACATACATGCAGTGTATCTACGACATTAAAATTTCATGATAGGCAGCAATTAGGGAGAAAAAGACTAAAGAAGGCTCCATAGGGGAGCAATAACAGCAACCACAAAATAAGTTGAAAAACACTGCTTGGGCTCGGCACCTATGGCTCAACAGGCTAAGGCACCATCCACGTACACCTGAGCTGGCGGGTTCGAATCCAGCCCCGGCCCACCAAACAACAATGACGGTTGCAACCAAAATAAAAAAAAAATGGCCAGCGCTGTGGCAGGCGCCTGTAGTCCCAGCTACTTGGGAGGCAGAGGCAGGAGACTCGCTTGAGCCCAGGATTTGGAGGTTGCTGTGAGCTGTGATGCCATAGCACTCTATCCAGGGGGACAGCTTGAGGCTCTGTCTCAAAAAAAAAAAAAAAAAAGAAAGAAAAACACTGCTTGAAACTAAGATTTCTCCTACTTGGGTTGATACCCATTACTGAAATCAGCTTAATGGGTTATGACCAGCCTCTGGGGGAAAATGATATAGAAAACACAACAAGAGACAGCAAATATTTACAGTGAAAAAGTTTTCCTTTTCTTTTTTTTTTTGTACAGACAGTGTCTCACTTTTGCCGTGGCGTCACACAGCTCCCAGCAACCTCCAACTCCTGGGCTTAGGCGATTCTCTTGCCTCAGCCTCCTGAGTAGCTGGGACTACAGGCACTGGCCACAATGCCCAGCTATTTTTCTGTTTTGCAGTTCCACCGAGGCCAAGTTTGAACCGGCCACTTTTGGTATATCGGGCCGGCGCCCTACTTGATGAGCCACAGGCGCTGCCCATGAAAAAGTTTTCTTTCTTTCAGCATGTGTGTGTATGTACTGAGCTGTGAAATAAAAGATATCTCTTGTGGGTCACTGGAAAAGTAGTAGAAAGCTATTGCTTAAAAACACTATGCTTATGGTCAGGCATGGTGGCTCACACCTGTAATAGCACTTTGAGAGGTCAAAGCAGAAGGATTGCTTGAGCTCAAGAGTTTGAGACCTGACTGAGCAAGAATGAGATCTGGTCTCTAAAAATAGTGACTGAGCAAGAGCAGACCCTGTCCCTTAAAATAGCCAGGCACCATGGCAGGTTCTGGTAATCCCAGCTGCTTGGGAGGCTGAGGCAGGAGGATTGCCTGAGCCCAACAGTCTGAGGTTGCTGTGAGGCCTCAAACTCAGAGAAAATTCATCCTGATGAGGCCAGGGCACTCTAGCCTATGCAACACTCTGGCCTAGTCACAGTGTGACTCTGTCTCAAGGAACAAAAAAACCCCACTATGCTCATTCTAGGCACTGTGGCTCATGCCTGTAATACCAGCACTTTGGTGGGTGGGCAAGAGGATTGCTTAAGGTCAGGCGTTTGAGACCAGCCTGAGCAAAAATGAGACCTCCATTTCTGTTTTATTTTATTTTATTTATTTTTTATTTATTTATTTTTGTGGTTTTTGGCCGGGGCTGGGTTTGAACCCACCATCTCCAGCATATAGGGTTGGTGCCCTACTCCTTTAAGCCACAGGCACCGCCCTATTTTATTTATTTTATTTTATTTTTTTGAGAAAGAGTCCCACTTTGTGACCCTTGGTAGAGAGCCATGGCATCATAGCTCACAGCAACCTCAAACTCTTAGGCTCAAGTGATTCTCTTGTCTCAGCCTCCCAAGTAGCTGGGACTATAGGCACTCGCCACAATGCCTGGCTATTTTATTTTTAGAGACAGGGTCTCAAACTTGCTCAGGCTGGTCTTGAACCTTTGAGATCAGGCAATCCACCCACCTTGGCCTCCCAAAGTGCTAGGATTACAGGCATGAGCCACCATGTATCCGTGACAGAGTCTCACTTTGATGCCCTTGGTAGAGTGCTGTGGTGTCATATCTCACAGCAACCTCAATCTCTTTGGCTCAAGTCATTCTCTTGCCTCAGCCTCCTGAGTAACTGGGACTACAGGTGCCCACCACAATGCCCAGGTATTTTTAGAGATGGGGTCTCACTCTTGCCCAGGCTGGTCTTGAACTCCTGAGCTCAAGCAATCCACTCACCTTGGCCTCTCAGAGTGCTAGGAGTGTAGGTGTGAGCCACCACCCAGTTAGACCCCATTTCTACAAAAATAGAAAAATTTGCTGGCAACAGAGTGAGACTCTGTCTCAAGAAAAAAAACTATAATAAATAAAATAAAAAAATAAAAATAGGCTCATTTTGGTCTTCAACAAAATAAGGAGGAAGGTGAGAATAGATAGTTGTTAGTTGACTGGAAGCCTTATCTTCAGCAACCTTTCTTACCTTGTTCTTTGCTTAACCTTTAATTTTCTGAGGACCATCAAGAGGAGGGGTGTTGGGAAATGGAGTGGCTAAAAAAAGCAAGAATCATTAACAGAGATAAGCTCTGAAAATGTTTTGAGGATGTCTAAATTGTATTCAATTTTTTTCTCCCCCACCCCCTTTTTTCTTTTCTTTTTTTTTCTTTTTGTAGAGACAGAGTCTCACTTTATCACCCTTGCTAGAGTGCCCTGGCATCACACAGCTCACAGCAACCTCCAACTCCTGGGCTTAGGTGATTATCTTGTCTTAGCCTCTCAAGTAGCTGGGACTATGGGCACCCGCCACAACGCCCGGATGTTTTTCTGTTTTGCAGTTCAGCTGAGGCCGGGTTTGAACCTGCCACCTTTGGTATATGGGGCCAGTGCCCTACTCAATGAGCCACAGGCACTGCCTGTGTACTGATATTTTTAAAA
>CAUYON010169228.1:0-13043 GCA_963573935.1 Arctocebus calabarensis
CTGTTATCAGTTCTTCATCACATCTCATGCCAATGTGTTTCAGTTGGAGATCTGACAATATTTTTCACCTCATCCCTTCCCCATCTTAACTTCTTTTTAAAGCTCAATCTTAAAACAAGTTAGTTGAAAATGCCTCCTGGGACTGTCCCCGTTTACTCTGCTCCTGCTATTCTGATTGCCATATTTTTCACTTTACTTTTTGAATTGGGCTCCATTCTTTTGCATTTCTATCTGATAGAATTGAATGACTTGCCACCTTCTAAGAACCCAGCAATGAAAAGCATGACAAAAATACGTTTTAAACACTCAAGCTTTAGTAGGAAAATGATTTTCTCCTGTCTCTTATTGTACTCTAATTCATTGTATTGCCTCCCCCTGCTCCTGGAGATGGGTGGGTGCAGTGTTTACAGATATACTATAAAGATCTCGATTTACATCTTGCTAGGGAATCACCTACAATGCCATGATCTTCGTCCTACCTGTCATCTCCCAGACTGTAAAAATCTTTGCTGACTGATTTAATATTAAATTTTTTAAAACCCAAAAAAGAATCAGAACAACCCTAACAAAATTCCTACCTTTCTGTCCTATTAGTAACATCTAGCTTTTCATCTTTTCATTTATTGCATATGTTTTCCCTGTACCTATACACACGCACACGCATGTGTGTGCAAACACATTCACTTTCATTTTCCTTGCTTGCTTGTTCATCTTTCGTTCCCAATCCTAAGCATTTGAGCCAAATTCTGTATTCCACTTATTAGTGTCATCACAAAAGACATCACATTCTTCTGAGCTCATTTATCATTCCTCCTCCCCTCTTAGCATCGTTTTAAATATGCAAAGTCTCATCACCAGTATGACGATCCCAGCAGCTACCCTAGCTGTCCTTGTCGGCAAAAGGAAATACTGCAGGAATATGAACTGAAGACATAATCTACTTTGGAATCATACCTTTATCCATTTTTTATGTATGCAGAAAATTTTTACTAAATGTCTAATATGTGAAGGTCATTGTGGAGGTGCTTTAAGGAATGCCAAGACATAAAACATAGTCTTTTCTGTCAAGAAACTTGCTGCCAAGTAGTAGAGGTAAAAAAGGGATGAAAGACAAGGGAAGGGATGATAAATGCTAAGCGCCTGGGTGGTTGGGGATTTCAAAAGAGAGTCAGTGTCTAGTCAGAGCAGGTGTCATGGAGGCAGGAGCGTGGTAAGCATCTGAGCTGGGCCTTAGAGCATGAGTAAGTTTTGACAATAGAGACAGGGAGGCAGAGGAGAAGGAATTCTAGGGAGGGAGCAGCTTGAATAAAGGCATGGAAACAGAAGAGCTTAGATTTTGTTTGAGAACAAGACCATTACCAAGACAGAGGCTCCTTTGTCATCTAAAACATCCAGAAAGCAGAGCAATGCCCCAGATGCCCAAGTCTCACCCAGAGATTCTGTAGGATGCTCTTCCCACTTCTCTCTGGAGGGCCAGCTCCTTCTCAGAACTTTGACTTTGAGGTTATGTGTCACCTTCGCAAATGGGTCCTTCTCTGACCCATGCCATCTACAGTAGAACATCATCCCACTAGTGTTTTCTCTCTCAGCCATCCTCTTTTAAAGCATAACGTGTCATAATGTATAATAATTTTGTTGATATGTTTGTTTACTTGTCTGTCTCCAACAGTAGTATGCAAAGTCTCTTATAACAGAGACCATGTCTGTTTGCCTGGAAATTAGTCAAGACTGCAATGAGTATTTGTTGATTAAGTGAATGAATAGAGAACCCCAAAGACTCAACCACAAGATTCTTGGAAGTCATCAAAAAATACAATAATGTCTCAGGATATAAAATCCGTGTCCACAAGTCAGTTGCCTTTGTATACACCAATAACAGCCGACATCCTTGAAAATACTAACTTCCTATTTTCAAGACTTGGAAAAAATGATTCTGCATTTTGTATGGAAGCAGAAAAAACCCCATATAGCTAAGGCAGTTCTTAGTAATAAAAACAAAGCCAGGGTCATCAATATACAAGACCTTAGGCTGTACTACAAGGCCATGTGGTCAAGACAGCATGGTACTAGCACAAAAATAGAGACATAGACATTTGGAATCAAATAAAAAACCTAGATATAAAAACCAAAAACCTACAACCACCTAATCTTCAATAAACCAATCAAGAACATACATTGGGAGAAAGACTCCCTACTCAATAAATGGTGCTGGGAGAACTGGATATCCACATGTAAACGACTGAAACTGGACCCTCACCTTTCTCCACTCACAAAAATTGATTCAAGTTGGATAAAGGACTTAAATTTAAGGCATGAAATGATAAAAATTCTCAAAGAAAGCATAGGAAAAACACTGGAAGTTATTGGCCTGGGGAAAGACTGAAGAAGACTACCATGGCAATTGCAACAACAACAAAAACTGAAAAGCTTCTGTACAGCTAAGGAGACAACCACAAAAGCAAATAGACAACCTACCCAATGAGAAAGGATATTTATATATTTTGAATCAGACAAAAGCTTAATAACTAGGATCTATAGGGAACTTAAATTAATCCACATGAAAAAAGCCAACAATCTCATACATCAATGGGGAAGAGAGATAAACAGAACCTTCTCTAAAGAAGACAGACGAATGGCTAGCAAACATATGAAAAAATGCTCCATCATCCCTAATTATTAGAGAAATGCAAATTAAAACCACTCTGAGATATCATCTAACCCCAGCCAGAATGGCCCATATCACAAAATCTCAAAACTGCAGTTGCTGGCATGGATGTGGAGCGAAAGGAACACCTTTACACTGCTGGTGGAACTGCAAACTAATACAATCCTTTTGGAAGGAAGTATGGAGAAACCTCAAAGAACTCAACCTAGACCTCCCGTTTGATCCTACAATCCCATTACTGGGCATCTATCTAGAAGGAAAAAAAACCTTTTATTATAAAGACACTTGTACAAGACTATTTATTGTAGCTCAGTTGACAATTGCTAAGATGTGGAAATAACCTAAATGCCCGTCAACCCAGGAATGGATTGATAAGCTGCGGTATATATATATATATATATATATACCATGGAATACTATTCAGCCACTTAAAAAAAATGGAGATTTTGTAGCATTTGTATTAACCTGGATGGAGGTGGAACACATTATTTTTAGTGAAGCATCACAGGAATGGAGAAGCATGAATCCAATGTATTCAACTTTGATATGAGGACAATCAATAACAATTAATGACATGGTGGGGGAAGGGGAAGGGGAGAGCAGACAGAGAAAGAAAGAGGAAGGGGGTGAGGGAAAGGGAAAAAAAAAGAAAAGAAAATAGTGACTAATTCTCACATAAATTGGATTTAATTTTCACCAAAGTACATTATTTGAACAATAATTTTTAATTCAACTTCTTAATATGTTGTTTAGGATACTACATCCTCCTTTATAAGTGAAATTATGTTTGTAATTTCCCCTTATAATAATACATTTTTTCCAACTTTAATATCAGGTATATCCAGGTGAAGTATAATGATTTTTGAAGTATTTCTTCTTTTTCTGTTGTCTATAAGATTTGGCATGATCTGTTTTTTGAAATTATCTTCTATTTTTATTTATAAAATTAAATATTCTTTATTTTTTGAGACTTCGGGGGAAAAAAAAGAAGTTAACTGATGACTACATACTGAACCTCAGAGTCAAAGCATTCTGTGATAAACATACTTTTATCTGACAATGTGAATGTTACTTTTTTGCATTATTATTATTACTATTGCTCAATATTTCGTTGCAGCAATCATCTGATTTCTTTTCCGAATGAATTTATCTTCGTTCGTTTTTTATGAGGTTTTTGTTCCTAGTGATTATCTTAAACACTGTCATAAATTTTAAGCCTCTTTAATTTTGTGAAGGCAAAAAAGTGGACACCAAATAAACACATATACATGTCTAGAGAAAATTAAAAAAAAAATTACAAAGTAAAAAAACCAGTATGAACCGGAAAGTCACAATCATTCATGTTAAAATTATTGTATATGATTGCACCAAATTCTTGAACAAAATGCTATAAAAAATCTCATAGCCCAGGATATCTGACTCTTTATGAATTTATCCTATTTTAAGTTAAATGAACCACCCAACTATATTAGCACATTTCCTTAGGTCATTTTCTCAGTCTGGCAAGCTTGATTTGAGACTTCCTCCACCAGTGTTCTGCATAACAAAATCCTAGAAGGTGAATGTGATGCTCATTCGCTCTGCCTGCTCACGTTCAAAAACATAATCCCTCTCTTTTCCTATGTCCCAGCTACTCTGATCTTTTGGAGCTTTGAATTTGCCACGTCCTTTTCTATCTCTCTGTCTCCCGATCTTCCCCTCCACACTTCTCTTGCCTCAGGTCTTGCCCCTAGACTTAGGTTTTGTGTTTCTGTGCCTCCACTGTTATTACTCCTGGGGGCCTACACTTTTCCTTAGAACACTTAGCACACATTGTAATTATAAACATATTGCATGGTTTTTATTTTACTGTACCCCCCTTTCCCCAAAAGACAGTAAGTTCCGTGAGGAATGTGATGCTTTGCTTTATGTGTCAGATGGTTGGAGAGATCAATGTTCCAAGAGTAGACTGAGTAAAGCACATTGCCCTCCCTAACGTGACAGGCCTCATCCAATAAGCTAGAGACCTAAATAGGACCAAAAATTTGACCCTCCCCGCAGGTAGGAGAGAATTCTTTCTGCCTGACTGCCTTTGAACTGTGACGCTGGCTTCTTTCCTGCCTTCAAGATTCCGTATCTTGAGCCTGCTGTCCTTTCGACAGGTACCACACCATCAGTTCTCCTGGTTCTCAGGTCCTAAGACTAAGATGGAAATAAACCAACAGCTTTCGTGGGTTTGCAACTTGCTGACTCACCCTGCACATCTTAGGACTTGCCCACCTTCTTCATCACATAAGCCAATTACTGGTGATAAATCTCTAAGGTATGCAAAACCCTTTCGTTTTGTTTCTCTGGAGAATTCTGGCTAACATAAGAAATAATATCTAGTCTGTACAGAATCATTTATCTACCTAGTGCCAACACAGTGCATGGCCTGTGCCATATGTGAACATATGTTCATTCTGGACATTCTGTTGCGTTGCATCTGAGTTTGTTGTGCATACAGATGGGTGGGTGGATGAGCCAATGGCTGAACGAAATTCTGTGAATCAAATATTCATTGTTTTCTTTTGTCCACAAAAAATTCCCTGTGGTATATGTATATTGAATAATGCCTATGCTTTCTTGAGTAATGCTTTCTATTTTTCAAAGCATTTTTATAGACAGCAGTAAGTTCTTTGATCCTTAGAAATTATTCCATATTCAAATTTGAAAGAAATGAAGGGTCAGAGAAATTAACTAATTTGCCCAAGCTCATACAGTGAACTAAGTGGGGGAGAAAAGTCTAGATTCGAGACCTTTTAGATTCCTGCCAAGGACAGACTTGAACCCCTCTGCCTCCACAGCCACTTATATGCCACTATGTCCATTGCATTGTGTAATGGCGAGCCCTCGAGGGCTGAAAGGCACAGAGTACTATCCTTATGGTCTTTCTACAGTTCAGGAATGACAGGAGGTAACAGTGCCACAATCTGGGGAGACGGTCCTGCCCCTGACTACATGGGGCTGGAAAGGTGAGGTCATTGGTGAGGCTCTCAGTGGTCACTCTTTCACACGCAACTCACAGTTGTTCAATGCCTCATTTTCAGTGTTACTCTGATGCCTGTGCAACAGTCATATCAAACTATTGATTAATGATAATTCACCAGCCATCAGATGGCTCCCTAGACAACAAACTCAGATGCTACAGAATGTCTAGAGCAGGGGCTCACAGTCCAAGCCCTGGTTTGAGCCCTAAGGTGTGGTCAGAAGAGTCAGATGGACAGAGAAGCCAACATGGATATTCCCTCACTGACTGTCACTCTAGCAAAACCATGACCTTGGTTACCATCTTGTTTGGACTACTTGAATATTTACAAAAATACAAACCCAAAGAGCAGAGGTGTGGTAGAGGAGGGCCTAGGATATAAAATGACAAGTAATCATTGAGGTGAAGGTCTGATCGCAATTTGAATGCAGAAAACCCTTTCCACTGCCACATGCTTTTAGTGCACCCTTTTTACCACTTCAATTTCAGATCCTGTTAAAGCCCTCATCTTCTTTTCAGCCCATGTCTACAGTAGCTTTCATGAAGAGCTTGATGACAGCTGTGTCTGCTGGGAAAAGCCTGGTCTCATTTTTTTCTCCCCAGCAGCATCTTAGGACTGGGATAGTTGCCACCACTTAAAAAGGTGGGGGTTGCCAGGCCAGCAGTGTAAGGACTGCTTCTTTCTCCCCTGACAGCATCTATTCTGTCCCAGCAGCTGCCTCCAGGTGAACGGCAGGAGGTACCTGATTTTGGCTGCATTGGTCCAATGCTGGAATTTACCCCAGACAAGAGTAGCTTAAAAAAAACAAACAGGGGTTGAATGTGCATTGCCTCTCTTATGCTGTTTGTGGTATTAAATCACTATATTTTTGCATTATGCATTTGCATTACTAAAATAACAAAATGGGGCAGCACCTTTGGCTCATTGAGTAGGACGCCAGCTCCATATACTGAGGGTAGCAGGTTTGAGGGTACCAGCCCCAGCTAGCTAAAACAGCAATGGCAATTGCGACAAAAAAAAGCCATGCGTTGTGGTGGGCACCTGTAGTCCCAGCTACTTGGGAGGCTGAGGCAAGAGAATTGCTAAGCCCAAGAGTTGAAGGTTGCTGTGAGCTGTGACGCCAGGGTACTCCACCGAGGGTGACAAAGTGAGACTCTGTCTCAAAAAAATAAAAAATAAAGTAAAATAATAAAATGGTTAATTACTTGAAGGGAACACTGTAAGGAGATTAAAGCAAACAAATCCAATAATAAAAATAGCTACCATTTTTAACACCTTATCTATATAGTATATTTTTCAGTTTTCACAATGAACCATTTTACTAATAAGGAAAATGTGATTCAAGATGCCAGAAGAGACTTACGCAATGGGGAGTCGAGTTTGAAGTCAGGAGATTAAGTCTCTTGACAATTATGCTATTCACTAGCTGTGTGGCGTTAGGTAAGTCTCTTTACCCCTCTGGGTTTCAATTTCCTTTCTGGAAAAAGGAAATGAGTGGGTTAGACTTGCAAACCGAACAGATGACTACAGATAGAATAGAATTACGTTAGTTGAATTTGCTAGTATCAATTATACAAGAGCAATATTTCATCATTACAAATTCCTAGTTTCTAAAATCTTTTCCTAGTCACTTAATCAGCCGTACTAGGAGGCTAAGCCACATCTAGTCCTTATTAAGTCTAGACTTTTGAATACACAAAAGAAAGTAAAATCCTTGGATAGATTGTGCATCGGGTGTGTGTGTGTGTGTGTGTGCACATGCATGAGTGTTAGATTGTCAGGGTTTCAGTAGACATTGAGTGACAACCAAGTGAAGGAGTCTTTGTAAAATAAAAGCTTGCCAGAGGCTCAGGGCTACCCAATTCTTACTTTTTCTACAAAAGAAGTAGTCCTTCACAGATTGTGCAACTTTTGATGACTTGTAACTACTGAAAGAAAACTGATCTAAATGTGAGGGAAGTGTTATGGGTTTCTCAGGAAAAGGAGCTGTGTAAACACAGTGGTTCTGCCTCATTATCCTGGCTTATTCTAGGAAATTGCAAGCTCATGTGACACATTAACTTACCACAAGTACATATGCAAGTTTAATGAGAAGACCAGACTCGTGTTCTCCATCTCAGGAAAGATCAGAAAAATTTTAAAAAGAACTTAAGTTTCTTTTTCTTTTCTTTTCTTTTCCTTTCCTTTCCTTTCCTTTTCTTTCCTTCCTTTCTTCCTTCCTTTTTTTTTTTAGACAGATTCTCACCATCACCCTGGGTAGAGTGGCATGGTGTCATTACAGCTCACAGCAACCTCAAATACTTGGCCAAAAGACACTCTTGCCTCAGCCTCCACAGTAGCTGGGTCTACAGTAACCCACCACCATGTCTGACTAGTTAAGGACTTAAGGTTCAACCCAAGAAAGCAAGATCAGACTTAGAACAGAACATATTGATTATAAGGCTGGTTTAGGCTTCTTTCCTGAAAAGAGAGGGGATCTGACAATCGAGATAAGACATTCACTCACAAAACGATGGTTAGTGTAGGATAATAACTCAAGATGTGGCACGAGACCGTGTATACAGGGCCATGTCTGAACATTCTGAGCCCAGAGGAGGAAGAGAGCCCCATATTCTGGAGAAACTGGGAATGTTGGTGCTGAACCTTGAAGGATGGAGAGAGTTTTAAGAAGCAGAGAGGAGGAGGAAAAAGAGTCCTTGAAGAGGGGTTACCAAATATTTTAAAATTAAGCTAGAAGGACAAATACTATATGATTCTACATATATGAGTACCTAAAATAATCAAATTCACAGAGATTGAAAGAAGATTGTGCATTATGGTTGGGGCTGGGAGAAGGGAAGAGGGACAGGGTTTATTTATTTTCTTACTCATAAAGACAGGGTCTCACTCTGTTGCTCAAGCTGAGTTCAATGACAGGATCACAGCTCACTGTCCCTTCACACTCCTGGGCTCGAGCCACCCTGCTACTTAGCCTGGCAAGTTGCTGGGGTTACAGGCATGAGTCATTGTGCCCAGTTCATTCTCTATGGGGTACAGAGCTTCAGTCTGGGAAGATGAAATATTCCTGGAGATGGGTGGACGGTGAAGATGGTTGCATAACAACGCCACTGAACCATATGTTTGAAAATAGTTAAAGCGATGAATCTTACGTCAGGTGTATTTTCCAACAACTTTGTTTTTAAAGCTTCATGTAAACAATTATCTGTCCTTAGAGGAGACGGGATGAGGTCCCACCAAACTCTTGAGGTCTCTTTTTCTTCTTTGACTCCATATTATAAAAACTATATGTGTGGCCCAAGTGACAGCAAGGAGAAGTGATAAAATATAATCTATTCCTTGGATGCTGAACATTAGGAAAGTATTTAATGGTTGTGGCTGACCCAATATTTCCTCTTCCCAAACTGAAACCTGTACCCATGGCCTTTCTCCTCCTTCTTTACACACAAAGCCCACTTCCACCATAGAAACCAGGTACTTTCCTAGCCTCAAGGAAGATAGAGTGTGGGCTTGTGACTCTCTTCTGGCCCATCATCTATAAGGGGAAACTGGGTAGTTTTCTCCATGGAAAAGTTTTCTTCCTTACCCACACAAAGAGAGAGAACTCTAGTGGGATGAACTCTTCCCCTGCCTTTCTTTGGATGTTGCTGTGTGAGGCTGTGATGCTCAGGCAGAGGCAGCCCTCTTACCTCTCTAGGGGAAAGACTGCAGGATGGCAGATCAGTCAATGAGGAATCCTAACAAATTGTACAGCACTAACCACCCTCAGAAAATAGATCCCTCATTGTTGAAGCTCCTTTTAGGTTGGTATTCCATTTCTGAGCAGCCAAGATCATTCCAATAGACTATAGTAATACAGAAATAGTTCTGTGACACATTATGGGAAACCTATATTCTTTTTTTTCTTTCTTCTTCTTCTTCCTTTTTTTTTTTTTAGAGACAGAGTCTTGTTTTGTCACCCTCGGTACGGTGCCTTGGCATTACAGCTCACAGCAACCTCCAGCTCTTGGGTTTAGGCCTCCTGAGTAGCTGGGACTATAGGCGCCTGCCACACGCCTGGCTGTTTTGTTGTTGTTGTTGTTATTGTTGTCATTGTTGCAGTTTTGGCTTGGGCTGGGTTTGAACCTGGAACCCTCGGTATATGGGGCGGCACCCTACCCACTAGGCCACAGGTGCCGCCTGGAAACCTATATTCATCTAGAGTTTACTCTTACTTCCAAGGAAACAAAGATATTCATTGCCCCTTTCTTCACATTTCATGGAAGGCAAAAGAAAGAATCCAAAGGGCAAGGCACACACACACACACACACACACACACAAAATAAATAAATAAAATAACATCCAGCACTGGATTTGGAAAAACACAGGATCATCAGGAAGTCTGCTGTCTTGGAAAGAATCACATTCTCCTTTCTTACCGAGAACATTGGGTAAGAGCATAAACAAAGATGACAAGAGTCCAGAGGCGAGCAAGCAACAACCCAGTGGAACTGGAGAGGGGCTGGATATGAAGAAGGTGGGCCAAGAAGAGGATCGGAAAGATCCAGAAAAACAGAAACCCAAGGTGTATACCAGACCACTGTCTTTTCTCAGCTCAGCTCTGTGGGTTTCAGTGATTCTCAACTGAGAATGGCTTGTACAGAACCAAGTTGAAGTGTTCCTCAATGCACTTATGGACGTATAGGTAGATACCAGATCTCTGCGTGAGTCTGCTTTGAAATAAAGATTCTGGTGCTCTTTTATCAGATTTTTCTGTTAAGGTAAGTGTCTTTCTGGGGCTATTACAATTTGGGTATTTATTAAGAACTTTTATTTGCTAGTGGTATAAGAGCTACCTCCAAAGTTGATTTAACAGCCAAAAAAGGGAAGACAGTTTCATCTGTCAGTAAAGATGCTGGCAGTCCTGAGACGGAGGCCCAGGCATGGGACAATCTGTCAGCTATGCATGTCCTGTGGTGCTCTTAACAGAAACCAAGGTGCTGTGCTAGGACATCTGTCTCCTGGGAGTAGAATTCTTTGATCCAAGGTCACTAGAATTAAACCACTCGTCTCTCCAGAAAAGAAGAATGTATTCCTTGTCATGGCCTAACTCCTTCCCCATACTCACACACTACTTTGGTTTTTTTTTAAAGAAAGGAACCTCAAGTTTCTCTGACAGGAAGCTGGTCCTTTGAAAAGGACCATATAAAAAAGTTCAGAGCTGTGAATGAATGCTTATAGATTTCCTTATAAAACTGAAGCCCATGTGAAATATGGTTGATCACACCCACGAGGGATTCATAAGTCTCCCTCAGCTTTCTTTATAGCCAAAAATGGAATCAGGAACTCTAATCCATGTCATCTGATTCTGATCAAGGGCAGAGTCCTTTAGCTATTTTCTCTGCATTCAAAGGATGTGATATTATTCCCCTGATGGCATGCAAACTCTCCATGAGTGACATAGTCCCAAAGGAGATGCTTAGCATCTGGTGAAAATTAATTTCTATGGAAAATGTGACACAAGCATTACCTTTGGGTCTCAAATGAATTAGGTTCTAAACCAGAAAGACTCATTAAACCTGCACTTTGGGGAAGTGGCTCTCGAAGGGCTTGTGGGAGTCCTGATGGTCTTATAGGGCCTCCTTGGGGCCCCATGACCTGTTTTATTTCTTAAAAGGGAGTAATGTGGAGCAAGGGGAAGAGCATGAAGTTTGATCTGGGCTTAAATATGGAGTTTGCTGTTTTCTCACTGTATGATATTAAACAAATTTATTTTTCTTGGAGCTTATCTTATATTGTCTTACACACAATATATTAGGTAAGGTGCCTAAGATAGCATGAAGCATCAGATTGGCAAAGGGGATTCACAAGAGTAAAGATCTTACACAGTATCGCACTGTATTAATAATTTCAATAAAATGAGGCATTATGAGGCCCAGGTAAAGCAGGGAGCAGCCCAGGTCCTTCCATGCCATCAAGATATTGTCTTGCCTAGATTAGCACAGAAGCCCAGTGTGTGGCCACCTCACCTGCATGGAAAAGAGCCTTCTTGAAATATCTTCACATTATTCCTAGATAGGCATATAATTCACGTGACCTTTTCTCAGGACCCATGCCCAATACTACGTACATGCTTAGACTCCAGAGAGTAGCAAGTGAGCATCCAGGCAGACCAGGCCCTCCTTCTACAACAATCCCATCAATAAGGACCCTAGACTAGCAAACATCATCAGGGTATGTACCTGGAGATCTGTCCTTAGCATGTTCACGGGAAGATGTGACTGGCTTACTGCCCTTCTTCCTTTCCCATGGGTTTCCCCCGGTACAGAGAAACAATGGTTATAAGACTGTTGCTTAACATTTCCTGCCAATGCCTACCCCAGAGTAGGGGACATGATCTGTGGTGGCTTTCATCACATTAACGATAATAGGATGCTGTTTACACGTATTCTACCTGACTTCACTGGTCTTGAGCAACTCAGCCTGTATCCTGGCCTTACTTCCTCACTGTGTGTGATTCTTACCTCGGCCTTTTCTCCCTTGCTCTAGTCCACTCTTTTAACCATCTTTCAAGGACAGTTCAAGTGCCCTCCTGGCAGACCCTACTGCCTCTAATCCAGGATCTAACACTGAACATGGAATATCTTGTTACGTTGTTTCTTACTTTTGCATGAATGGGTCTTCTCTCTCCAAATAGATCATGAAGCTCATTAGAGTGAGGGCTCTAATTTATTTGAATCACTTGCACAAGGAAGTGTCCCTTAAGCCTCCTCCCCAGCAAATATGGTCCCCCTAGTATTGGTCCAATTAGCAGTCACTTAGCATATTGTGATTACATCATAATTTCTTGTAGTGCCTGATTTAATTGTTATTTTTTCTTACAGGCAGCAAACTCCAGGACAGGGTCATGTTTCTCTTGCTTGCTCTTATCTCCCTGGTGCCTGATACAGCACCCCACAAAGAGTAGTTAATTAATAAATATTTGATGAATAAATAGGTTTTCTAGTGTCGAAACTAGGTGGACCAAGGAAACTCATTAATTTCTGTAATGAACAGATGGAGCATCTCCTCTGGGTACTCAGGATGCAAAGATGAGTAGACTTGCTTTCAGTCTTCTGGTTTCTGGACTGAAAAAGTTTGAGTCAATTTCTTTTCTTGTTTTTTACACCTTTTATAATTTTATTTAGTTATTTTTTTTAAATCATAGCTGTGTACATTAGTGCATCCATGGGGTACAATGTTCTGGCTGCATATTACAATCTGAAATATTTCCATCCAACTGTTTGACATAATCTTCATGGGATTTTCTCATTTATTGTATGTAAACATTTGTAATCTGCATTTAGTAGGTTTCACCTGTACCCTTCTAAGATGCACCATAAGTGTGATCCCA
>CAUYON010169232.1:0-64051 GCA_963573935.1 Arctocebus calabarensis
ATCAAGAAAATGCCATGAAGGCTAACTGTAACAGTATGATCAAAACATTTCTGAATGTATATGAATCGTGCCCTATGATTGCACCAATGTACAGAATTATGATTCAATAAAATTATAAAAATAAATAAATAAATAAATAAATGTATGAGGACTGCATTTTACTTGCCAAAATGAAAGGAGAAGGTAAAGCAAGTGGGAAAATTGGTAAGCTGCTAGATGAAGAACTGTCACCAACTAGTGCTCTGAATTTGTCCTGTTTGGTTTAGATGCTGCTACGATTCTCTCCAGCTGCATCAAAAAGAAGCACAATACACAGCCTGAACACCTAAGGCTCAGTTAATTGTGCGCAAACTCCTGTTCTTACCACAACTATTCTGTTGCTTTTTCACTTACAGGGTGCTAACTCGCCATAACAGGGTTTGAACAACAGAAATTAACTTTGAGAGGGGCAAAATACGAATAGCTGGACCCACTGTCATTTTGCTAATGTTCAACCTATAAATCTTTGGACATATTTAAGCAGAACAATGATACATTCAAATTAAGTTCATTAAATGTCTTATGTACTAAGCTGAGGGTGGTGCTTTAAAATACCTGCATTTGCACTGATTTGCAAACTTGAAATTTACCTCAACAAATTTCCTCCTGTGAAAATGCCACTAGTACAGTGACATTATTTATCCAGGGTGTGTTGGGTTCCCCAAAAGAGCGCAATGTCAATTGTCTTCATTTCTTCTTTCTCTTCATGCTCAGGCATGCTCATCCCGCTTCTGGGGTGAAGACAATTAGAGAACACACTCTTCCTGTCCAGGAAGGAGAAATCTTAGGGTATTAAAAAATAAAAAAGGGAACTACATGAAATCAAATAAAGCATTCTGCACAAGAAATAACTATTTATTATGTAGGCTCTAAAGAATTGCTTTCTCTCTAAGCAATGTGTAGAGTTTCTTCCTGGGTCACACTTATTTAAAGGCTGAAGCTTTATCAAGTATACATTGAGGTAAAATTTACATAAGGAATAGACTCAAATATTTAGAGCATGGTGATACTACATGATGATACAAAACTGAAAATTCCTGTATGCTAAAATATTTTATTCAAGTCTGACTCAGATTGAGTTAGAAGAATCTATGGTTTATACCTTTAGATCAGGCTCGTCCAAGCTGGAGCCACTCAACCTCTGCTCTTAGAAGAGGAGGCATCTGTAAGGCCTTTGTTGACTCAAAAGTACCCCAAGTGCTGAACATAATTTTTCATCCTGTCTACCATTCCAACTCAGCAGTTAATAATTTGGACTTAACCATCTTGATCACTCTGGTTTCTTATCTCACCTAGCTGTAAAATCTCATGAGTTATTAAAATCAATTGCAATCTAGGCAAAACCATAATATAAATGAAATACTATTAGATATGCCAAGTGCTCAGAGAAAAAGGTAATCATCCATGCTTTAAACATGGGTGGAAGAGTCTAAGTGAATTTTTAGCAATTATGTATTCTGGGTATTCTATGCATAAAGCATCTACAATTATTTTATCTACAATCTCCAGAGAGTTGTCTAAGGTCACACAACAAAAATGTGGTGGAGCTAAGTAGAGTGAGAAGAGAACTGGATTTGATAGGAAAAAAAAGGCAAAATAAGTAAATAAAAGCAGAAGTATTAGGTAAAGAAAAGATTAAGTAAATTAGTACCAACGAGATCATGCATTTCAAAAGAATTCTTACTTTTTTTTAATTAACCAGAATCACTTCCCTTTCGTTCCTCCTTTGACTCACGTCCCTAACTTCCTCAGTCTTCCAGGGGCCATTCGAAAACACCATGACCTTCAAAGGATATTCCAAAATGTTCTTAGTCAAAACTCACCTTTCCCTCCTCTGTTCTCAGGTTGCATCTGTGGCTTCCTCATGCCACAATGACACACACATATTTCTCTACCCCCATGAAATTGACATCAACATGACCCCAGTCACCTCCGTGGTCCTTCCTTGCCACCATCATGCTAGGTACTCAGTAACATTTTTTTTTAATATAATTTTATTGAATCATAATTCTGTACATTGGTGCAATCATAGGGCACGATTCATATACATTCAGAAATGTTTTCATCGTACTGTTACAGATAGCCTTCATGGCATTTTCTCGATCACTATATAAAGACATTGATACTCTACATTTAATAAGTTTCCCCAGTACCCTGCTAAGATGCACCGTAGGTGTGCTCCCACCAATTGCCCTCCCTTCACCCGATCAGTAACATTTTGATTGGGTGAAATCAACTAATGTGAACTGAGTAAAACTATTTACAGAACTGAGAACTGAGTATCCAGAAGCCTATGAGAAGAGGAACTTCTACCCGTGATTAAAAAGGAATTGATGCTACTAATTTTTTGAAAGAAGATTTTATACTAGCCCTATGAGAGTCACATAAGGGCTAAAGGTGAAATAAATCTAAATTTAAATGAGTCATGGAATAAAATGTCAAGAGATTAATTTATGATTAATATTTGTCAAGCTAGCCTAAAATGCAGACTGGACTTGGCATTATATCCTTGCAACTTTAACGATCACACAGTGTGGTAGTTTCACATTGTGACCAATTCTGTGAACTTACTTTGCTAAGAGAATAGTGCCCCTAGGATCCCAGACTCAGTCTGAAGAGGAGAAATCAAAAACTTACCGTTCAGGAAATTGTACTAAACTGATTAAGGATACACACAGTCTGGGAGCTATTTGTTTGCCTTTTTGGCACCTCAGGTTCTGATGTTGATTTTGCTAACTGAAAGGCTTCCTGACATTGACTATAAACTCTTTATTCACCACAGTATGAGCCTTACCCGTTCCTGGGCTTCCTGTGTCTGAATTCTGAAGGGCAGATGTTTTGGAAACCGTCAGCACTGAACCAAGATATTATATGGAACTGTCTCTGTATCTCAGGGAATATACCTATAAATGCTTCTGTCTTACTCTGTTCCTAGTCCCATTGCAAAATACTTTAAGCTAGGAAACTTACAAACGATGGAAAAGTATAGCTCACAGTTGTGGAGGCTGGGAAGTCCAAGATCAAGGAGCTAGCAGATTCAGTGTTCCATGAAGATCCATTCCTCAGAGATGGCGCCTTCTATGTCTTCACATAGTGGAAGGAGCAAGCATGTTCCTGAGGTCCCATGTTATAAAAACATTGATCTTGCTCGTGAAGGCTCTTCCCCAAAGGCCCCACCTCTTAATACTATTACTTCAGGGATTAGGTATCAACCTAGAACTTTTAAGAGGACACGAGCTTCAGACTATACTAGCCCCCAATCTTATTCTGCAGAGTGACAGAGGCATAGGACAAAACAGGACCAAGCATTCCTCACAGGAAGTCCTAGACTATACTGAAAGATGTTAACTAAAACTATAAAAGTGATTTGAACTGGTGCTAACGTACCTGTGACTGCAACAGAGGTTATCTGGATAATTTCATCAAAGCATTTAGCACTTTTTAAGTTGAGATGATAGCAAGCCCACAGAATGGGGGAATAATGGTTTCCCCCCAGTGGACTAAGAACTAATGGCAAGAAGAGGCATATTGATTCTAACGGGAATGGGGCATGTCATTTGGGATAAATCCACTTTGAAACCATGGAAGAGCAAATCCTCCTAATGACATAAACCGTACTCTTGCTTTCTCTTATAAATTTCTCTCCCTGTGTCTTTAGGTTTCGTCAAGGACAACCCCACGATACAAGGCCTACACTCCACCTCGTCCATCAAGTACACAAGTCCCACAACCTCCTCCTCCCTCTCTCCTCTGTCTGCCTCCTCGAAGCCAGGAATGGCCTTTCTCACCTACTTAACTCTCTTTTTCTTGACTTCCTATTTTCTGTATCAGATGTGACTTCTCTGCCTTGTCCCATTTTCTAATTACTTCCTTTTTTTTCCTAATAAAATTGCTTTAGCAGCACTTTTCCCAGTATTAGTGCTTTAATAGCAGGAAGTGACCATTAAAAACATCCAAGTTGTCATGCACATAATATCTTAATGTGAATCAAATTTAAAAAGGTCTGTCAGTACAAAATCCAATCTATTTTAGTTTTATCTTTTCTATTTTTAAAGATTTACATATTATAAACTTTCATGTAATATTCCCCCTCACGATATTTTGATTACAGTAACATTTATTCATCTTAGGTCATCCTAACTTACCAATTCTTATGTCTGAAATTCTCCCTTGGTTGCTACTACCGCTACTGCTGCTGCCATTATTACTACTACAATTACTCACACTGTCGTTATTGCAGCCCTAACTACCACCAAGGCCACCTCTCCTATTATGGCTAGGACTCATTCTGGTAGCAGCTTTGTCTAATGTTTCAGGTAAGTTAAGTTTTAAAAAATAGAGGGTTCCTTTCAGGGTTGTAACCTAACACAAACTGCTGATATCCTGAGATATTGCTGTCCTTCACCATCCTTTGATCCCAGCTGATAATCATATAGCATTATTTGCTATCAACCGTCAGCACTGAACCTAGATATTACAAGGAACTGTCTCTGGATCTCAAGGAATATACCTAGAAATGCTTCTGTCTTACTCTGTTCCAGTCCCATTGCAAAATACTTTAAGCTAGGAAAAATGCACATCAAATACATTTTGTTTCACAGGGAAAATGTGCAAATCCTGCTCTCACCACATAACTCTCTCTTTTTCCTTCCTTGTATCAAAATTATTTCTGTGACTGTTTAACACAAGGCGGGGAACAATGCCAATGCAGTGACTCAGTCCCCCTCATACAGAGCACTATCTCAGCTGCTTAGCAGAGTGGATGGCACCCAGTGGGCCATCACTACGTATTTGTTGAATGAATGAAGTGGCCATCTCTACATTTCATAGCCACCATAAAGAGTAAGGGAATCACTCAGGGTCTCGTTAACTTTTCTGGAGAGTTTAAGTTAAAGAAATAAAAAAGTAGGTCCCATGCTGGTTATATAGGGTAGAGGATTTCAAAAAGTAGCTGTCTTGCCAAAGAAGGAGACCAGGGTAATTAGACATGTGAGGAGACTAAAAAGATTCCAGGAAGCATTAAATGAACCACTGGTTAAGATCAATGTCCTACTTAGCTTGTCATAGTAGGCAATGGAGAAAGATTGCTATTGCGGGGGAGAGGGAGGAAGAGGGTTTCTCTCTCTCTCTCTTTTTTTTTAAACAATGGAAATAAGAAACATGTATTAAGCTTCTACGTTAAAACAGTGGACCTTTGCCTATTTATTTTAAGGTCAGAATTACTGAGATGTAATTTACATATTACAAAAATTCATCATGTATAGTATGCAGTTCTATAATTTTTGACAAATACAAGGAGATGAAACCACCAGATAAACCAGACAGAAAACACATCCATCACCTCAAAAATTTCCCTCCTTTCCCTTTGTCAGTCTCCTTCCTGTACCCCCAATTATCTGCTTTCTATTACTATTTGTTTAACTTTTCTAAGAATGTCATATAAAAGAAATCAGACAATATGTAAACTTTGAACCTGGTTTACTTTACTTAGCATCAATGCATTTGAAATTCATCCAGGTTCTTGCATGTATCAGTAGTTCATGTCTTTATTTTGTTGAGTAGCATTTCATTATGTGGATGTATATTTATCTATTTATTCACCAATTGATTGGACATGGGGGTTATTTTCCATTTGGGAATATTATGATTAAAGCTGCTATGAACATTTGGACACAAGATTTTTAGTGGACACATGTTTTCATTTGTCTTGGCTAAATACCTAAGAGTACAATTGCTAGGTCAGAGAATAAGTATATTTTTAACTTGTAAGAAATTGCCATTCTATTTTCTAAAATTCAGCCTCAGTCTTATTTTCTTCAATTTCTAACATCCTGTCTTCAAGGGTAACCATTGGCAAGGCTGAAGTTCTACAGATGGTATATGACAGTTGTAAGGAAAAAATAGTATGCGCAGATTTGATAGGAAGAAAAACACAGATGACACATAAAGGTATAGATACTGGGTGTCTCTGATATGGTCTTACATGCCACATTTTGAAGACACAAATGAGGACCAAATCAAAATGAGACCATGCTGCCTGTCAGCTGCCATCTGCAAATACACATTTTCCTACTCCTGGCTCTATACTCAGGCTCAGCATTTCTCTCTCTCTCTCTCTCTCTCTCACACACACACACACACACACACACACACATCTTACCACCATACACTGTCCTGGCTCTGGGTTCCATAAATGGGACTGAGAGTGTAATCTTCTGAAAGTTTAATTCATGCCAAGAAAAAGGAAGTATGCCTCTTTGACAGTATTAACAGTGTTCCTGGGGGTTCTTTAAGAGGAAAAGAAAATGCAAGAAAGAAATTTTGTTCATACTATGTTATTATGTTTTTCATCTGGTACATCTCCCTGAATTCAGCTGGAGTTGAAAAAGCAAGTGCCAAATTGAAATCTAGAAACATATTTATGTTGGGGGTATATCTCCCTTGCCTGAAACCAGGAAGTAACCGAAGTCTTAAAATGTAAGATCCCCCTTGAGCGTTCCAAACCAGTTTTGTGGTGTTGCTTTGCCAAGCACTATTGCATCTAAAGCTCTAACTTCAGGTCTCCTGAGATACAGTTTCAAGCAGGATGGGCCTGCTCACATTAAATCAAAGATTAATGAAGATTTGGGGTGGAAAACAGAGAATGTTTCTCCACTTCTGTTTGCTGATGCTGTGAGAAGTTTATAAGAAATTTCTAAGGCAAATGCTTTGGGGAAAGGGGAGATGAACCCCGTCCCTGAAGACCTTGGAGTTCTGAGTTATTTTACCAATCTTCCTCTGACTTGAAAGAGTTCATTAGGTCCAGTCCATGAGTCCATTTTGAAATTGGCAGGGGCTTGACTGGGTTGGGATGTCTTAGGGATGATTGAGTCCTTTTAAAATAACTTTTCACAGAGCAAAAATATCACTCTTGACAAGTAACTCTTCAGAAACACTGATTGAGAGTCATAGTTTAGTCACCACTCATGACCTATCGCTTATGACTTTTAGACACAGCTGTTTGTGAGTGATCTCTGATGAGTTGTCTTATCAGGAGAAGCTGAGCAGACAGCTTGCGGACATGTTGCTCATTAATTCCTTTTTCAAACTACGTAACAGACACAAGAAATTGTCCAGAATTTAATACTCATAGAATAATTGTCACAGACTTTATGAAAAAGGGATAAGCACGGAGAGATGAAGCCATTTAAAGTCTGTCGAAGAACAGAGTGAATTTCAAAAAACAACCCTCTGTTTCATTAAAAATGTATTTATTCAGTTTAATGTACTTTGAAATGAATTTGCATTTTTAAAGAACAGAATATTTTTTTGTAATACTTTATCAGGGAAATACCACCCCAGAAAGTTCACTTATATGCTATAACAATGTCTAGTGGTTTCTTTCCTAAATTTGGCATGCTTGAATATTCTTACTTGATAAATTACTCATGATAGCATCTTACCTTTATAATGTAACATGGCTTTTGATCAAAGCCATTTTGAAATAACACTTTGCACTTCAAGTTCATTTATTCTGAATATACCCATTCTTAATTCTTATCAAAAAAAGACGTATAATACATTTCCTGAAAGTGCACAGAATGAGAGAGATAAGAAATTAAATTTTTTGCTTCTGAAATGATCTTAAATATTCAATAACCTGTCATGGAAAAAAGTGAACTTACACACTTATAGTTCCATTTTTTGACAAGGAATTTATATTAATTATTTCAAACACACGATATTTTTCTAGAATATTTTCTGTTTTATTTTAGTAGAATCACAAGTTAGATTCTTGGGGGAATTTCAATATTATTTAATTCGGTGGTCTGCAAACAATGGCCCATGGACCAACCATGTTTTTGAAATCAATTTTTATTGGAACCCAGACACTCTCGTTCAATGAAGCAGTATATATGGTTATTTTCATGTTATGGTAGCTGAGTTTAGAAGTTTGCAATTAAGATTACATGGCTCGGAACTTAAGATACTATTGGACCCTTTAATAAAAAGTCTGCCAAGCGATGATCTATTGTATCTCCTTATTTTACAAAAATTAGAAAACACAAAACATTTAACATTGTTCATTACTGTGTTGAAATAATACCAGCGGAAAAATACTATCACATTATGAAATCTTATAGTGTCAAAAATTTGCACTAGTTTGCTTTATATTAATATGTATGTAGAATGATTGCCTTATAACCCTTTGTTTTAAAGGGGCATTGAACTATTACATCCTATGGGAAAAGAGCATTGTCTCAATGGTCTCTATCAGAGAATAAATTTAAAAGGCTTAAGGAAAATACAGCTACATAGTATTTAGTGAATTCAAGCGTTATACGTAGAGTCAAGTTACTAATCAGAAAAAAAGTGAAGAGCTTAAAAGCAAACTAGTCACATGCAATGAAAAAATCATCTCTCTCTCTCCTTATTGTTAAAATACCAATAAGGAGGTCTGAAATAAATCAACCACACAACTATTCTTGTAATGTCTCTCTCTCTCTTTCAATCTGTTAATGATGTAAAAGACAAACCATTTGGAAGAGCAAGTGGAATAAATAATAAGCAACCAAATGCCCATCAACAGATGAATGGGAAACAAATTGTGGTATGTCCATATAATGGAATAACATCAGTAACAAAACAAAATTACATACTGATATACACAACAATGAGCATGAATCTCAAAAAAAATTCTGCTGACCTTCTAATAAATTCTAAGCTGGCAATTTTCTCACAAGGAGATTAGAGCAATACTTTGATTTCAAGGTGCCCTGAAGCCAAGAAGTATCATGGCCAATCTTTAACTTGAAGACACTTGAAAGGACTCTTAAATGCCAGCTAGATATATGGTCAAATGATAATTGCAATGTCCATGAACAGTGCTCCTTGACTTGTGCATTGCACAACTCGCACAAACATATTGGCAGTGCTGTCTGAAGTGCTAGCACTCACACTTTCATTGTAACAATTAGTTTAATAGTGGGAAATAATATATATTTACAAAGTAGAGTCATACATACATAAAACTACAGTTTTCATTACTAAATAATCATTCTGGGCCCCTAAGACTATGTTTCAATTCACTGAAATTGAGTTGCCGTATGTGTAGAACCGCCTTAATTTTTTTCATCATGGTTACTTCAGTTCTGTCCGTCACCAATCTGAAAATCTTCTCTTGCATAACACAAAATATATTTCTATTTACAAGTCCATAATATTTTAAATAAAGCAGAGAGAATCACTACTTTTTTACAACCTTGGTTTGTTTTCTTTTTAAAATTTCACTGTATAATTTACAAACAAAATGTGTCTATATTAAATATGTTGTTCCATGAGTTTTGGCAATGTGTATACCTTTGAGGTCACCATTACAGTCAAGTTACAGGATATTTCCATCACCTCAGAGAACTTTCTCTTCTCTTGCAATTCCTCCTCCACATTCCCAGATAATTATTGGTTTACTGTCAGTCACCACCAATTAGTTCTGCCTCTCCTAGAAATTCACATCAATGGAATAATATTGCATGTAATTTGTGTACACATATATTGTACATAATATTGTAACTGCCTTCTTCTGCTCAGCAGAATTTTTTTTGAGATTCATGCTCATTGTTGTGTGTATCAGTATGTAATTTTGTTTTGTTACTGATGTTATTCCATTGTATGGACATACCACAATTTGTTTTCCATTCATCTGTTGATGGGCATTTGGTTGCTTCTGACTTGGGACTCTTATGAATAATGCAGCTACATATATTCATAGGAAGACTTTGTGAGAACATAGGTTTTCATTCCTTTTTGCTAAGTATCAAAGAGCATTTTTTTAGTTTTAACTATTTATTTGGAGTTTTAAATTTTATTCTACCTTTTTTTTTTTTTTTAGCCAGGGAACGCTATTGTCTGTTCTTAGTATTCCTTCACATCTACATTCCAATTTGTATAGATTATTAATACTTTTGAGGTAAAATAGAACGAAAAGTAATGCATATACCAATATATACACCAATATATGGTCAAAATTCATAAAAAGTAAAGAAAGTATTTCCAAATTATCTGTTCTTTGTCAGTACATGTTTACAAAACAATTTTGCTAAAATCCTCAGGACAAAATTCAAACCTAGGGGGTTCTAATTTGCATGAATTCTCTTTTATTTGGAAAGGATCACGAAACACATATAAAATTCAGTTGTATAAGTTCTGAACAGAAAAGATCTGCCCCAATATGAAGGAAATGAAACCCTCCAAGCTCTTAATGACTCATTTTCTTGACCTATATGGTGTGAAACCATACTTATTTTGATACTTAGCAGGGAAAGGAGAGAATGTAACCAAGAAACTTGTGAGAAGATAATATGTAAATCTCTAATGAACTTAAGGGTCTAAAAAATTACCTAGATGAGCATGAGTCTTCTAGAATACCAAAGGGATCCTTAAAACTTGGAACACACATTATGAGCCAATAAAAAAATAATATTACTTAGGAATCAACAATTCTTTTATGTTAAGACTGTCAAAAATTCTGAAGGAAATAAAATTTTGCCCTACTTGCAAGATAACAAGTTACCCTGCCACAGTTTCATGGATTCTGGTAGAAGATATGAGACTCCTGGGTAAGGGACACAGGGTGTTATTATTCACAGCAATAGCAGTAGCCAGGGTATCAATATTTGTTCCGGCTTCCTGAGCCCTAATTCCCATAAGGAAATATAAAGAAAACCACGTGATGCCACCAGCATATGCAAGCGGGTTCCATTATAGGAAAGAAATTCTGAGCTTAAGGAATCCAAATATTTCATACCAGGAAGTATATGCATGCCTGACAACCGCCTTTAAAGCACATATAATCTTTAGTATATTAGATAATCAACAAATCTGTCTTTCGAAAGCAAGAAATGGAGGAGAGAGAGGCTGTGTCTATTTTCCAAGGCTCTTTACTATAAAAACATTCTTGAAAAGATACTCCAGAACAAAGACAGTCCTTTTGTTTTAATGTGCAGATATGTGAGACATCCATGGAGATTTTCTTCGCAACAATGACATTGGATTTTCCATGGTCCAATTATCTTTCTCTCCCAGAGTCCTATATCGTATGAATACTGCAAATAGCTTGGACTTGCTCCAGAATCCCAGGGATCAACATTGTTCCCTACCCACTGGAGTTTGCATAATTTCCTACCATTAACTTCTAGCACTATAAGGTCTTCTGAATTGTTTGGCCCAAGCAGCAGGGTGATTGCCTTCCTTGCAGTGTACACCTATTCTGGGTCCCACTGAAAGCAAATAGCTAGGTATTTGAGCTACAGTAATATTTTGGGATACAGAATGTGTTGCTTCAAGGAAGGCAACTGCAGTATTTTGTGGTAGGGCAGGCAAGATGCACAAATTTGCCTTTTACTTTGGAAGGTGTACTCTAGTATAGCCCTCTATATCGCTAGATCCTTTACACCTGTACTGAATCTTCATAGGGTTTATCTCCTGCTATTCTGAAGTATTCTACAAAGGCCATAAGCACTCAAGCCACCTCTTGCTTATTAACCACTGTATTATTGGAGATGCAATAATACAGTGGTTCTCAAAAACAATTATGTATCCCAAGATAAGGGCAGGGATATGGCAGAGATTGCTACAATCACTAAAAATGAAAAGACACAGAAGTGTGGTGCCTATCACATCTCAATTTATTTGTCAGTCTGGCTCCTGCAGAAAACATATGGATCCTTTGAAATGACTATAGAGTACCTCCTACTTAATCATGAAGTAGCCACGCTCACAGCTGTGATGCTTTGCACTCTGTGGTAGAATTTACCCCAGAGACCAGGGACCTAATGACAGTGCTACTCCAACTACCACACATGCTGATTTCAAGTACACACTCAGAAACTAGGAAAATAACCACAATGGCTCTGCTGTAATCTGTTTGGGCCAGGTATCCATTTATTATCTGACTCCCATCAAGTTCTAATTGCAGTGATGTGTGCAATCTTTAAAAATCAATGTTAATTCATACTCTATGTTCCCAAAACTCTTCCCAAATTAGACATATACCTGAATAAATGGCCTCAGTTCCCTTTGGGGAAGGAATAAGGAATCATGCTGGCCATGGTGTTGAAAGTCCTTCCTCCCAGAAATGAAGCTATCTCTTCAGTCAATGGATTCTGCATGTGAAAACTGGA
Organism: Arctocebus calabarensis; assembly: GCA_963573935.1. Lineage (NCBI taxonomy): Eukaryota > Metazoa > Chordata > Mammalia > Primates > Lorisidae > Arctocebus > Arctocebus calabarensis. Next base: position 12,198 of record CAUYON010169232.1, read on the forward strand.
TCAGGACTGGGAACAAAGCAAAGGATCGAAGGATCATGACTTTTCATTGATTGAGGAAGTTACTCTTCATGCATCCTCCCCATGTCCATGCTCCGCTGTTTTCAATCTTTAGATTTTTCTATTTTGTTTCAGGTTTTTGTTGTTGTTGTTTTGTTTTGTAAGAGATGTTGAGCAACACAGACAGTAATTTAGGCAGACTCATAATGATTTCTCTGCAGATTTCTGGAGTTCTTTTGCTTCATAGCTTCATCCTATTTCCTACTTTTTCCTGTAAATTCAAGGCCACCTTTGTCTTTCCTATCTCCAGACTCTGTCTGCTCAATTCAATAGGTACAGTGTGCTTTCCCTGGGATTAAAAAAAGAGCCTTCAAACAGAAAGCTCACTTCACGTGTTTCCTTTCTTGCAGCAGCCACCGATCTGTGCTCCCTGCTGTCCAGAGTCTGAGAACAGATGTCTCATGTGTTTTGTCTGGTGTCCTAATCATTTATGATGATGAGAAATTAAGTACAATGCCAATTAGTCTGTTGTTGGAAGTAGAAAGTCCTGTCTTTAAACACTGGCTTTTGAAAATTTTGTTTTATTGATACATAGTATTTTATAGGTTTATGGGGTACATGTATTTGTTACATGATATAATGTAGAATGATCATGTCAATGGGTACCCATTGTCTTGGTATTTATCATTTCTATGAGCTAGAAATATTTTAAAACCTCTCTTCTAACTACTTTGTAATATATAATACATTGTTCCCAAACATAGTCAGCCTCTTCTGCTATTAGAACTCGTTTCTTCTAACTGTACATTTGCACCCATTGACTGAATCTCTTCACCACCATCCTCTACCCACACACCCTTCCCAGCCTATGTTATCTATCATTCTCTTCTCTATCTCTATGAGATCAACTTTCTAGCTCTTGCATGAGTATGGGTCTTTCCGTGCCTGACTTATTTCACTTAACACAATGACCTCCATTTCCATATATTTTGCTGCAAATGACATGATTTCATTCTTTATTATGACCAAATACTATTCCATTGTGTATGTATACTACATTTTCTTTATCCATTTGTCTTATGATGGACACTTAAGTTGACTTCGTATTTGTGCTATTGTGAATTCTGGGAAGAGCAGGCAAGTGCAGGCATTCCTGTCACATACTTCCTTCTTCTTTTCCTTTGGATAAATATCCAGTAGTGGTATTGCCAGGTCATATGATAGTTCTGTTTTTAGTTTTAAGAAATCTCCATACTGTTTTCTATAGTGGTTGTACCAATTTACATTTCCACCAACAGCATGTAAGAGTTCTGTCTTCATATCCTCACCAGCATCTACTATTTTTTGTCTTTTTGATAATGATTATGCTAACTGGGATAAGATGATGTCTTTGGGGGGTTTAGATGTGCATTACCCTTATGATCAGTGATGCTGAACATTTTGTTTTTGATTTCTGTCTCAGCTAGTTCATTGTTGGGGTACAGAAATACTACTGATTTTTGTATGTTGATTTTGTATCCTTGTAACTTTACTGAATTTGTTAGATCTGAGAGTTTTTTTGATGAGGTTTTTAGATTTTTATAGATATAGAATCATACTTTTTGCAAAGAGGGATAATTCAACTTCCTCTTTTACAATTTGGATGCTTTTTGTTGTTGTTGCTAGTCTTGCCTAATTGCTCTGGCTAGAATTTCCTGTGCTGTGTTGAATAGGAATAGTGAAAGTGGGCACCCTTATAGTAACAAATGATTTTATAATTTAATTGAACAATTTAAACATGTAACATTTCTCCAGTGATTTTATGATAAGACCATTGCATGTGCATTTTTGAGACAAGATCGCGTGTGTTTAGGGTGGTATGGCAGCAGGCAACATGTGTATTTTTCAAATTGTTTATGGTAATACTCTATGCTAATTCATTTCCTCTACCTTCCCTAATTCCTCATACAATTCAGAGCTGTACAAGTAGCCTACATTCATAATTTTCACGAAGCTTCGAATTACTTGAAGAGATTATGGTGTCTCACCCTAAGTGTTTTTTTCTTTCAACAATATTTGTTCAATAAAGTTTTATTGAGTCAAGCCTATTCCCAAAATATTATCTGCTTCCCTTTGCCATGGAATTCAGTGATCTTCCCAATAAATTCTGATGCCCAAAAGTTTCTATACCCCTGTCCCACTTACCCTGCCTCCAATCCCCTCATTTCATTTAACAGTTTGAAGTTCTTTTATAATTAATTATTTTGAAGAGAATCCAAGCTCTTTACCTCTCAAAGAATTAACCTCAACCCTGAATAGCACTCTTACTCATTCTTTCCTTCAATCTCTCTTTTCTGGATCGGAGGCCAATTTCTGCCTTGTCTATCCTTAAAAAGAGACAATAGAAAACAACCAATTGCCTTTCTATCCTGGCTCTGTCACTGGTGTCATATTGGGTAGGACACTTTCTTGATTCCTGCCCTTCTCCCAAAATTATACTTGTATCAACTTCAAAAGTCTATTGTAAGATTTGAGTTTGTACACCTAAAACTTGTGGAATAATATCTGGCATAGTAAAGAGTTAAGTACTAACTACTATTAGTATTTCTCAGAATCATGAAAGTCTGGCTTCTGGTTATCTGATTTTCATGTGATTCTACATTACTATATGCTATGCCTTAGTCATAAGTTTAGATGCTCTTAGTTTCAACAAATTCAGAAATGAAATTCATACTTGGGGCCTTTTTAAGTTTTGGCCCAGACTCCCATTGCCCTCTTAGGGTGAGTGTCTATAGCCAGGTTTCTTTGCCTTTTCTCTGATTACCCAATTCTCAGTTTCCTCTATACTGGTTGCCAGCCCTGTTTCTCCAAGGGACTGGTCCCACCTCCCTCATGAGGCAATCTGTATGCAGCAATCAAGTTCACAAGAGCACCAGGAAGCCACCCTTTTGGCCCTGAATCAGCAGGTACGTCCCCAAAGTGCTAGCTGTGATTGTATGCATTTAAAGATGAGAAAGATGAAAATAGAAATTAGGAGATAACAGGAAAAACAAGTAAAGACTTGTGCATTTGACCCTAAAAAGGAAAGAAAATAAGCAAAAAATTCATCTTGATCAGTGCACATTCTGAAAGGATGTGGTGAGTGCATACAGCATGCTATAGAAATTTCCATAAACCAAACTGTAATTACACAACTGTAATTACAACTGTACCTGTGTAAAAAAGGTTTGTTTGAGAGAGATTTGTTTGAGAATCACATGGATTTAGCACAAGACTATATAGCTAAAATTTAAAGTCTGTGTACACAAATAAGTAAAATAAATCAATCTCATTTTATTAATCAAAGGGATATTTATACTGCAAGAATAAAGTACTGACTTCTGCCTTGGCTGGAGAAATTATAAGTCAGTAATACGTCTTATAAATCAAGCACATGAACCATTCATCATTTTCTGCGATTCTAAATCAGTCATGTTCACAAAGTGGTTGCATGACTTGGAAACAACTCCCGGGATGAATAAATCAGTCACTTCCAGATATATGAATAAGTGGCATGACCCATAAATCACATGACTATATACTCATGCTTCATTAATCAGAAATTTTCATTTATAATTGAAAATTTGAAAACACTTTCTGTGAACAATTTACTAAATGCCCATCTGGAATTCCCATAGTACTGTAATATGATATGTATAAGAAATGTGGCAATTTTCCTGTGCCAGAGACTGTTTTTCACTAAACAGCACATTGTTTTCCAGTATTTGCTAGTATTTCTGCTTATAGTAACATTTCATTGTCCCCATATATGGGGGTAGAGGGCATCATTAAAAAAATAACAATACTTATTTTTCCTCCTGTGTACTCTCACAACACTTCTGGTCAAAAGGTATAGATTTTTCCACACCAAGAAATTCTCTGACATTAGCCTACAAGCCAATTCAATAGCAGAGATGCTACTGGTTAAAGGCTCAGTCCCACACAGTCACCCCCATTTCAGATGTCAATGGTAAATCGTAGGATTTCAGGTACTCATGAGTTCTGTCAACCTTACCGCAAATAGGAGTTTCCCATAACTCCCTTCTCTGTTCTATAATTTGCTAGAGCAGTTCATGGAACTTGGAAAAACACTTTACTATTACCCATTAAAAGGATATAACTCAGGAACACTCAGATAGATGAAATGCCTAGGGAAATGGGGGACGGGAGTTGCAAACACCCTTGGGACACTGCCTGCCAAGTGTTCAGCAACCAGGAAGCTCTCAATCCTTGTCCTGGGATTTTATGGAAGCAACATTATTTAAGCATTATGATCAAATCCTTGGCCAATAGTGATAAACTCAAGTTTCATACTTTCTCCTGAACCCAGAGGCCCAGGGTGGGATTGAAATTTACAAACCTCTAATCATAGGGTTAGTTCCCATGAGAGCCATCTCCCACACAGAAGCTGTCCAGGAAACCCCAGCCATCAGCTAGATCATTAGCATACAAAAAAGCAGCTCTATTACAATATCAGAATCCCATATGGAAAATATAGGCAACTGCAGCTATAATTGTATCTTTTAAACAATGTATTTTGAGATACCTGAAGATAAATGCATCAATTACTGGAAAGTATGTCTTTTAGAGAATATTTTCAAAAATAGCTAAAGCAATGTAATTGTTGTTCATAATAAGATAAAAATAAATACTAACCCAAATAATGATGTTAGGACTACACAGTAATGTGCCACAGGACATACGTAAATTTTATTACTATAATTATATGTTTTTTATTTGCAGAGCCCTTCATATATCAATTAGTCTCACAGTATTGTTACTAATGGTTATAACCATTACATAAATGAAGAAAGTTAAGTAGGGTAATTAAAATCAAAAGTCACAAGTCTACCCTAACTACAGCTCAGATCTCTTGTCTTCTATTTCTATATTTCTTGTTTCACTATGTTGCTTTTCATATGTTTTTTTGACTTTAGAAAGGCCTGGGTAATTTTTTATCTTTCAATGAATGTATAAAGTTTACTAATTTAGGCTTACAGTTCATTCATTTAAACTTAAAGTTGACTATTTTAGGATTATTTCTATAGGCTTAGAGGTGTCACCTACCTCCTGCAGTACTTACCACCTGCTAATTTTTCATGGTATAATAATCATAAAATATTTATTCATACACCATCCATTGTACATTTGACATGAGGGGAAGCTTAGATTTTATGTTTGTGATGATAGATGCCTCATTTCTGCATAGACTCTGTGAGTTATTGTTTAATGACTTTTGTCTTCGAAATGAGACCACCATTGAGTGGTAGAATTTCATACATCTTCTGACTATAATTTACCTGATGACAAAATTACAAAGTACTGATAATTTCCAATTTCTCCACATGTATCCACACACATCACCCGACAAATATCAGGCTACTCTCTGTTTTTTTCCTGTGACTTAATAGGAATGAAGGTTTAATCACTTCTATTTCTCACTATCAAACAGCTTATATAAAATAAATTTAGAGTCTAGCAATAGAAACTAATTCTTACCTTCATAAAGAATACAATGTTCAGTGTACTCCATAGGAAGCATTAATTAAAAGTCATTTCTTCCTCAGAAAAGGTTTTGTTCATGTCTCTTGCCCAGTCATAGTTGGGATTGTTTGCTCATTTTTTATTAATTAATTTGAGTTCTCTATAGATCTTAGTTATCAAGCTTTTCTCAGATTCAAAATTGCAAATATTTTTTCCTATTCTAAAGGTTGTCTATTTGTTGTGTCCTTAGTTGTGCAGAAACTTTTAGGTTTAATTAAGTTCCATTTGTTTAATTTTTGTTGTTATTGCAATTGCCACAGACATCTTATTCATAAAATCTTTACCCAGGCCAATATCTTCAAGAATTTCTCCCACATTTTCCTCTAGTATTTTCATAGTTTACTGCCTTGGATTTAAATATTTTACCCATCTTGAATTAATTTTTGTAAGTGGTGAAGGTGTGGGTCACGCTTCAATCTTTCACATGTGCTCATCCAGTTCTCCCAGTACCATTTACAGAATGGGGATTCTTTTCCCCAGTATATGCTTTTGTTGAGTTTATCAAAGATCAGATAGCTATACAAGATTGGTTTCATCTCTTGGTTTTCTATTAGGTTCCAAATATCTATGTATTTTTGTGCTGGTATCATGGTGTTTTGATTACTGTGGACTTGTAAAATAGCCCAAAGTCTGGTAGAGTAATGCCTCTGCTTTGTTTTTATTACTAAGAATTGCCTTCATTATTTGTGGGTTTTTCTGGTTGCATATGAAATGAAGAACTACTTTATCCAAATCTTCAAAGTATGATGCTGGTATTTTAATGGGGATTGCATTGAATCTAACGCTAACAAACACGTAAAAAAAATGTTCATTGTCCCTAATCATCAGTGAAATGCAAATCAAAACTACCCTGAGATATCACCTAACCCCAGGAAGATTAGACCACATGACAAAAATCCCAAAGTTGCAGATGCTGGCACAGATGTAGAGAGAGGGGAATGCTTTTACACTCTTAGAAATGCAAGCTAATACAGTCTCTTTGGAAGAAGTATGGAAAATCCTCAAAGAACTCCAATTAGACCTCCCATTTGACCCTGCAATCCCACTACTAAGCATCTACCAAGAAGAAAAAAAATCATTTTATCATAAGGACGCTTGCACCTGATTGTTTATTGCAGCTCAATTTACAGTTGCCAAGACATGGAAACAACCTAAATGCCCATCACTTCAGGAATGGATTAACAAACTGTGGTGTGTGTGTGTGTGTATATATATATATATATATATATATATATACCATATGTGTATATATAAATACAATGGAATAGTATTAACAAATATATATATATATATATGGTATATATATACCCCACATATATATATACATACCATGGAATAGTATTAACAAATATATATATACATATATGGTATATATATATATATATATATATATATATATATAAATACATACCATAGAATACTATTAACAAACTGTGGTATATATATATATATATCCACATACATATCATGGAATACTATGAATAAACTGTGGTATATATATACCAGATATATATATACATACACACACCATGGAATACTATTTAGCCACAAAAAGATAGTGACTTCTTATCTTCTGTATTAACGTGGATATTGTTGAAACACATTCTCCTCAGTAAAGTATGACAAAAATGGAAAAGCAAATATCCGCTGTACTCAATACAATATGAAGCCAGTAGATGATCTAATTCACACACACATTGGAGAAAAACTCATTTCAATTCGAGTTGGGGGAGGGCAAATGAGTGAGGGAGTGAGGGGAGGGAGGTTAAGAAGCTGCTCCTGAATGTGTACAATGTAGGGGTATATGTCACACCTTTTGGGAGCAGGACATAATTACAAAAGGGACTCTACTAACAAATTCAAATATTGTGATTTAGTCGTTTGGACCCTCATATTAACCCGAAATTTAAAAACAATTCATCTCTATTTATTGGCTTTAGCATTAGTTTGAATGACCATTTCCATTGCAGGCCATTGTAGTGTCTGATTTTTTCCTTAGAACTGGTGTTTTCATCAGCTTACAGACTATGTTTTGGCAATTCTTCCCCCTCACGTTAGTATCATTTGGGAAGTAAAAATTGTGCTGCACAATTTATAGCATCAACTTCAGAGAATGGCATTTACAGTTAGATTCCTTCTGAGTTGCTCTTTAGTCATTTGGTAGAAAATGATAATGACACCTCCCTTACATCTCTAGAGTGGCCCATATCACACTGTCATTATGTTTGGCTTAGTTAGCATAATTGTTATAGGTTTCAGCATTATTTTGGCTCATCGACAGAGTAAGTCAATTGGGAACTGTGTAGAAAACAAGTGGTGCTTTGCTGGTCAACAAGACAGACATTAATTAAATTTCTGGTTTAGCTGGTGTTTTGGGGACCTTGGTGGTATCACTGATTCTCTTGGGATCTCAGTTTCTTTGTCTTTAACTTAAAGATTATATTCCTCCCTCCTTTGTGGTTCTTGAGAACATTATGAGCAAACATTAATAAAATGGATGTGCTTTAAATTCTTCAAAAGAGACTAGAAAAGTCCAAAAACTGTGATTGAGTCATGAGAGGGTCTGGGTTTTAATACTCCATTTGGTACACATATTCAGGGTAAAAGAACCTATTTTAGCAATTGGGAATTCATTACTTTTACGATCTCTTGGATAAGTGATGGCATTCACTTCAAAACCGTCCCTTGTTTAGCTTTGTACTTCTCTTTTAATTCCTCTTGTTCTTTCTTGGTAGTGAAAGCACACATTTGGTCTTTATCATTGTCAGACTTGCTCAGTGAATGAAATTCCCCAGTAGGATGATTTCTATAAAGTTCTTAGGTTTGATGAAGTTCATGGAGAATTTCCTCTCAAGCTGAAGCAGATATGACCATCATGTTACGCAAGCAACCAATCCTCAGTAAATACCCATTGTCACCAATTAAATATAATAATAAGTTCAAGGTGTTTAAATAATATTACTGGGAGATTATCATGAACTAAGTTATGTTTTGGTAAAATGCTGCCAATCTGCATGCTTTGTGGTATCTGGGCTTCCTAGCATCTATGACAGGATGATATTCCTTAGGACTTCATCTTCACCCCACACATTCCAGGAAGCAGGCCATAATATAATCCTTATTTGCCATCCCATCCTGTCCATCTGGATGTCAGATGGAAGCAAAGAGATCCATAGCCCTTTGAAATAGCTGAGGTGGCCTGGGTAGTATTTCATAATGCAACTTATAAAACCAAGTTTTAACATCCACATCTCTGTTTGAACTATTTATAAGTGGATAATGGAGGCCACATTTTAATCCACATTCACTGTACTACCACATCCTTTAATTCACTATCCTTGAAGTACTTCAGTGTAGCCAGAATAGAACTAAATTTAATGTAGTATTCATCATAGTTCAACAAAGTACACTGCAGAATCACCTTTAAACCCTAAACCTTTCCCCCACACACAAACCATTTTCCCATCCTATTCTCAGTTACCTTATGATTGCACAGTGAATTTATTATTCTTGGAATGCCCATCTGAGAAAGGGGGGAAAAGAGAAATGGAGAAAATGGACAAAAAATGGAATATTAAGCAATACAGCATAGATTCAAAAGAATCCTTAAAAGAATGTAGGAGAAATGAATTTTTCCCTTCTCAAAATCTGAAAGCTGTCAAATACCTTTCCATATAATAACAATGCCTTGAGAAAAGTTTGACAGAATTTCTGCAAAGATACTTTGGCATCAGCAGCACTGTTCCAATCCTCTTTGCTCCAGGTTCATTGCAAGACTGCAATTCTTGACCATTAGGGGTGTTTGGGACCATATAAGTAGTCTGGCAAATGAGGTCCAAGCAAAAATGAAGTGTGTCACTTACAAGCTATAGTGAAATTCTCCAGAGCATTCTTTTCCTTCTGATCAGAAAATGTGTATTTATAATGTTGGTTGTTCAATTAGTCAGCATGCTTGAATACCTATAATAATGAGTACCTGGCAATGCACAGTTGTCAAGTAGCAGGGGTAAGAAATCAATGTTTATTATTTTAAGGCACTGAGATCTGAGATTGTGTTTTACAGCAGCACAGCTCATACTATTCCATTATAGACAACCAATTTTTTAAGAATAATTACAGTCCAGTCTTCAGCAAGTACTTTCCAGTGATTCAAGCAACTTTCATCTTGCATTTGTTCTATATCTCAAACCTTTATGTGATAAAAAATTTGAGGATAGTTTAGACCTATATAATAATGCTCATTATATTGGTAAGGACAATATGAATTATTCATATGTAGTCATTTATTGAATGTACAAGGATATTCAATATATCCATTCAGTAGTTCTATCCATTTGAAGAGTGTAAGCCAATTATAGATTTTAAAAATTTACTCTTTACATAATTAAATGAGTTAATTGTCCCCAGGTGCTGATTGGTCCTATACAACCAGAAGTTACGTTAGAGGTACATATTCTTTTTTGTTAATGCATACTTAACACACCATAATGTGAGTAGTAAGGTAAAAACTTCAGCAAGGAGAAATCTCAAGACCCTGCCATTATGCCCACTTTATACATGAAACCAATAGTCATGAACTGAAAGAGATGAAGAAAGAGATTGATATCCATAGTGTACAGCATGTGGTCACCCTGACCAAGAGTCTGCTCAGAAGAGGGGACTCTGTGATGGTCATTTATGTGAAAAAAAATGTCTTTCATCCTGGGCCCATTTCAAGAGATCCATTTATGTATCTTCTGCCCAAATCACTTTGCCATCAATCCTCTAACCTTCACTCTGAATCCCTGTCCAACTGGGTTAAGAAATTCTTCCCTGTTTGTGATCACTGTAGATCTGTATTTCTGACAATTTCCTCAGTTGCAAAGCCTCCCACTTCGACCTTTCCAACACAGATATATTTTGCTCCCTTCTAGTGAAACAGATCAAATAGGTAATTAATGGTCTGCTCATCTATTTTAATTCTAGAAATGCCATGATCAATTAGTTATTAACTAAAATAACTGCAAATCAAAGCACGTTTATTTCCACATTGGCTCTGTGGCCTATTAGAATAACTTAACTATTACATTCCTGTCCCTTTTCATTAGGTGCTGCTACTTTACCTCTGCTACTCAGACATTCTAGAACTCCATTGATATTAGATAGTCTGTTTTAAAGTCTCCGTTTCCTGCCTTTATCCTTGGCCTACCAAGAATAGGTACTACAGACCTTTAGCTAACATATTTATCTACACTGATGTATATCTCAATTCTGTAGCGAAAGCAGTATAAACTAGATACACTCAGAAAACAAGCTTAAAGTGTGACTGAACCAGTTTCCCATAAAGAATATTTGCTTCAGCCATCCTATTTCCCCAAGACTTTGGAAATTTTTTCTATATTATGATAAAAGAAAATTCTATTATTCCAATTTCATTTGTCATAGGAAAATATTAAGTCCATGTTTTAAGCATCCCAGTGAGAAAACATTTAGAGGCACTCCCAGCTGCTCAGATTAGAACTCTAAGTCAAGTAACTTCAGTTGAGTAAGGTCTAGTTGTGTAAACTCAAATTATCAACAACAAACAACAAGCCTATCCAAATGTGATATCCTTCCCATCCTTGTCTAGAATCTATCTCCATTTTCATAAATATTTTCCATATTTTTTCTTGCTATTTTAATAAAATATTTCGATTATTTTGCTGTGAAAGCTTACCTTACTTCTCCTGGTTACTTTGTAGTTTACTCCCTAGGATATATTGAAACCTGATTCCTTTATTGGCCTTAAGGCCAAAAAACCTTCCCCCCAAAACTAAGTATAGTGTTAAAATGAGAAGAATTTGCATTTCTTTTGCAAGATAACTATTTCAGGTAAGGCATTTTAATGTGTCATCATACCGAAAAAAAAAAGTACACACACACACAGGAATTAGGTAGGGAAGGAGAGGTTGCTTCTGCTGGCATGGGTGACAGATTAGAGCTGGGTGGTGGGTTCACCAAATACCATTAACTAATTCTTCAGATCCTTCTCATTTCTAAAGATCACCTTAATTTTCACTCTAGAGAACTAATGTGGCTATGAATTTAATCTACAATATAATGCAACTACCCTCACGTAGTGAGTTTGAGGTATTGGGGACTGATTACAAAAAAATAAAGAAGACAATATGATGGCACCAGCATGTAAAGACCTTTATCTTGGCAACACTGAAAGGTTTGTATGGGCGGGGGGAGGTCCTCACCTCATGGTCACATTTAAAGGTCAGAATACAGGAACTATACTCCAGAAAGAGAAGAGAGCAAGGGAACCCTAGGAGAGGGAGAGAGATCAGAGAGGAAGCTCTTATGTTAAGTAGTATTGTTCAGCAGTCATGTGGGAGTCTCTGGAGAGACAAATACTTCCAGAGGACAGTGGAGGCTTGGCATCTTTTATACCTGTATAAAAGATGTCTTTTTAACTTTTCCTGGATAGCAGATGTTTGGTATTGTTTTGTGGGAACAGAGAAAGCAGGTGAACTGTAAATGGCTAAAACTCTGCATATTGGGGCTATGTTTAAAATAACTAGATGTGTATAAATTTGAATTTGGTGCTGGCTAACTTCTGAGTTAATAGAGCTCAGCCTGCTATAAAGAAGTAAATAAGATAGGGCCAATACACAGAAACTACCATGGGCTCAATTATATGACACCTAGAAATCAGAAAGACTGAATTGTTACCTCTTCAACTCTAATATAAGGGATAAAATGTCATGTTAAGTAGTCCCAGAGATTTCTTGGTTGCCTGGTATTATATGGAGGCATTCAAAGGTCCACAGTGCAGTTTGAGATAGCTATTCCACCTCCATAGTCCTTTTGTGCTTCAACTATCATTCGTAGACTATTACAACAGTCACTCAATTTGAAAAGCTTTGGCTGCCATTTGATCCTGCAATTCCTCTATGAGGTGTATATCTAAAAGACCAAAAATCACTTCATAACAAAGATATTTGCACCAGATTGTTCATTGCAGCTCAATTCATAATAGCCAAGTCATGGAAGAAGCCCAAGTGCCCATCGATCCATGAATGGATTAATGAATTGTAATATATGTATACTATGGAATATTATGCAGCCTTAAAAAAGATGGAGAATTTACCTTTTTTATCTTTACATGGATGAAGCTGTAACATATCCTACTCAGTAAAGTATTTTAAGAATAGAAGTTAGCTCAACCAGAAGGATCTAACAGAGGACATCAGGGGACATCGTGCTTCACCCTTTCCCTCTGTCAACATGAATTAGTTCCTAATTAATGTTTTTGGAAATTGATTCCCTTCCCTACCCTTCCCTTCCCTTCCCTTCCTTCCTTCCTTCCTTCCTTCCTTCCTTCCTTCCTTCCTTCCTTCCTTTCTTCCTTCCTTCCTTCATTTATTTGTTAAGTCTTAAAATACCTACCATATACTTTATTGGTATGCAGGTGTTAGGGATACAGCAGTGAAACAAATAAGCAAATTCCTTCCTTATGGAAGTGGGAAACAAATAGAAAACTCTTTATAAAGAATGCCATAAATGATTTTAAGAAAATGAAGATAGGATAAGGGAAAAAGTTAGTTTTAGAAAGGAGGGAATTTTTTTTTAAAGGAGAGATTATTATCCTATGTACCTCTGTCAGAGAAAGCCTCAATCATGTACAGCAATTATGGTAACATTTGAAAAGAGACCTAAAAGAAGGAAGGAAACAAAACATAGAGACATCTGGGAGAAAAGACTCTATAAATAGAAAAGAATTATGTCCACAGGAGCATGCCTAGTGTATTCGAGAAACAGCAAAGAAGTCCAGTTGAGGAAAGGTAGAGTGAGCAAGGGGGTGAGTGGAAGAGCATGAGGTTAGAGGGGCAGAGAATGTTCTGGATTAGGTAGTGTCTTGTAAACCATTCTATGCTGTTTTTCTGCATGAAAATAGAAAAACATTGAGATGAACCAAGTAAAAGAGTGACATTATTTGACAGAGATTTTAATAATTTCATTATGACTGCACTGTGGAGAATAGACTAGTTGGGTCAGCAAAGGAATAAAGAAACCAAGAGGCTGCAGTAATCCACTCAAGAAGTTATGATGCATCAGATCAGGATAGTGGTGATGAGATTAGCAAATTGTCAGTTTTTCAATGTCTAGTAGTTTGAAGGTAAAGAGAGTCTGTAGGATTTTATGACAAATGTAAGAGAAAGTAACAAGTCAAGAATGACATTTTTAGAGCAGTGTGCTGGCTCAAAGTAATCCCTGAAATAATTGAAAAGAACAAGTAAAGTTTTAGCAAGAAAGAGGAAGTTTATTAGCAACTTGCCCAGCAAGCCAGGCCCATTCTAGTGACTGTAAGCTCTGTGAAAAGTATGGTTTGGGGTTTTATACACAACTTTGAGGTGTATCAGGGGTTTCCTGGATGTCTACCAGGGTCTCAAAACAATCCACCTGCAGGATCTTGATGACAACCCACCTGCAAGGTCTTAAACAGCGTCATTCCCATAATAGCCCTTGTCAGCCTGACCTTAACTAATCCAAAATAGCACAACCATATCTGTCATCTGCTCTGCTCATATCTAGCTAACTGCCTAGTAGCACCAACATTTTTAGCGTGACAAATGGATAAAATTTCCATTAACTAACATGATGAAGACATAAAGTAGAACATATTTGGAGTGAGGGAAATATTAAGGGTTCCATTTTTAGTATGCTTAATTTGAGAAATGTAACAGGCATCCAATAAAGATGTACAGATGGTGGTTGGAAGTATGTCTGGAGTTCAAGGGAGATGGCAAGGATGGAGGTAGAAATGTGGAATTTATCAACAAATAGGAAGTTTTTAAAGCCATACCTAGATAATACTCAGGAGTAAGCAGAGATAAAGATGAAAAGAAATGCAAGAAGGAAAGCCCTGGGTCCTCAAAGATTTAGCAATCAGGGAACAGAGGAGAATCTAGAAAATGAGATTAAGAAAGACAGCAGAATTGAGTAATTTTATAAATGCTGAATGAAGAATATATTCCAAGAAGTGATATCCTATTGGCAAGTCAAATAAAATGAGAACAGTGAATTGCCCTTAGATATGGCTATGTTAAACTGTTGGCAATCTTAACAATAATTTAGGAGAATTATGAGAATGAAAACTCATTGGAATAGATTCAAGAAAGACTGGAAGGAAAAGAAATAGTAGGAAAAAAAGACAATTCCTTCAAAGGGATATAACTGAAGGAGACACATGTTCAATGAGTTTTTAAAATAAGAAATATTAGAGCGTGTTTTTATTATAATGCAATGATTAATGTAAGGATTTGGTGATGTTAAAGAAAAAGACAAAAGAAAGAGGATATCTTCAAGAAGTAAAAAGATCATATAAAACAAGCAAAATTCATCTAAACTACCAGGAGACAAAAAGAATATAGGGGATGATGTTTCAAAAATATTTCTGATTGCTTATGTGTAGTATTTTCTCAGTGAATTGAAAATAAGAATGGGACAGAGGCTGGGGTAATGTTGTTTTTGAAGTTTGAGAGTAGAAGGTTTGAAATATCCCATGAAAATGAAGATAGGATAAGGGAATGAAGGAATAGGAGAGCTTAGAGGGAGAATGACTAGAATGGTGAACTGTAGAATTGCAAGGCAATATAAAGAGCATGGGTGAGGATAATAGTCATGAATTTAATTAAGAGCAGTCAGCATGGTTGTTTGATTTTCTGCAACCATTTTTATTGCTCAAGTGCTGGAAGAATTGGAAATGGGGTGGATTCAACCAGCATTTGCTCATTTTCCAAGTGAGTAGGAAAGAGGAATAGAGAAGCAAAACAGTTAAGGTCATAAACAAGATTGTTCTCAGAAAGATAAACCAGGTCATAATAGTAGTAAATAGATAGGATCATTGGATTTTAGTCTTAAATATATAAGATTCTTGAAGATGAGATAATAGAATCAGTGATCTAGAATAATAGAATCAGTGATCTAGAAAGATAGCACAGTTGGAACTGTGAAACCAAACATACTGAAAGGATTACCTATATGGATACTGAAATTACCTGAGCTAGGAAACATGTTGTAATAGAAAAGTGATAAGAAATCCAGCAGCTAAAATCATCAAGCAATGTCAGGAGTGACCCAAGGGCCCAAGAACAGCTAAAACAAGGAAAGATAAAATATACTCATGGTTTGGAAAATGAAATTCTAAAGCAGGAAGTGAAAATCTTCAAAGAAATCTGCCAAAAAATAATTTTAAGCTTTCTAGCCTCTGTACACTGGCATGAATTTGGGACAAATATCAGCAGGCCAGTCCCACACGTACCACAAATCACATTAAATTATATGTAAAATTTAATTCTATGTGTGTGTGTATATATTTTATAGGCAATGTATGCTTATAGCTTTATTAATATTGTCAATGAGTCCATGGTCCGGAAAATCTTTACAAACATTTATAAATATTAGATTTGATTAAATATTTATTTGGCACATATTTGCCAGTGTTCCTGAAATTGAGCCCCAAAGATGCATAAGACAGAATCTTTTTCATAAAGCTTGCTAGATCCTGGTTCTCAAGGGGTAAGGGACGAAGATAATTTTGAGTAGCAAAGTCATATTACAAGGTTAATTTGAATAACTACAAGTTGGAGTAGAAGGGACATGTTATAGGATTGTAAGTGAAGAAGTTGTTCTTTGTAACTGAATGGTTCGGAAATCTTTATGGAAACAGTAACCTTGAATTGGACCTTAAAGAAAGGGGAGCTTCTATGAATAAAGAGGAGAATAATCGAAGCTCAAAAAATGGTATTTTAAAAGCCATGCAAGCTTATAATATCATTATGGCTTCCAGGATAACAATAAACACATGACCAAATGTTAAGTCTCTTTGAAAGGCTGCAGTAGAAGATGAGTTTATTGGGTCATTTCAGAAAATGTTCATAATATTACATAAGGGTGTACAGACTGCTGTACACAGCAGGATACCACTAAATATTACTTGAGACCACAAATGACATGTGATATAATCCAACCTGTGATTTAGAGGGGAAATTCCAATAGCAATGCAAAAGATGATTTAGCAAGCCAAGAGATTAGAGGTAGGGAGATGGCTACATGACTAATGCAATCATCCATTCTAGGTAAAAAAAACTGTGAGATTTAAATTAGTATAATAGCAGTGAGCTATGAACAAAAGGATATACACATTAAAAAATAATAATAACATAGAATAGACTCTCTAGTACCTGGCTATTGATATAATAGCTTAGATGGGAAGGGAAATAAAAACTTGAAGAAAACAGAAGAACAAAAAGTGATCAGCTTATCAAGTCCCTCTCTTCCCATCCCCCTCTTCTCTCTTCTTAAGTTGAATTGTGTTTTTCTCTCACATGGACCTGCAGTTGTTCATCTACTAATTTCAAATTAGTATTGAGTACATGGGACACTTGCTTTTCCATTTTTGATATAAGGAGAATGTTCTTCAACTTCATCCAGGTAACCCACCTAATGGGTACAATGTAGGCAAATATTACACATCTCCTGGGTGAAGCACTCAACTATAATTCAAACATCACCTAACAAACGCGAACAATGTAACCTAATCATATGGACCTTTATATTAATCTAAATTAAAAAAAAAAAAAGATAATAACCTGCTCGGCGCCTGTGGCTCAACCGGCTAAGGCTACAGCCACGTACACCTGAGCTAGCGGGTTCAAATCCAGCCAAACAACAAAGACGACTGCAACCAAAAAATGGCCGGACGTTGTGGCGGGTGCCTATAGTTCCAGCTACTTGGGAGGCAGAGGCAAGAGACTCGCTTGAGCCCAGGCATTGGAGGTTGTTATCAGCTGTGATGCCACAGCACTCTACCCAGGGTGACAGCTTGAGGCTCTGTCTCAAAAAAAAAAAAAAAAAGATAATTACCAAGGAAAAAAAAGTGATTCCTATTTTTAGCTTTTTTTTTTTTTAATTTTTAGTGTTTTTAGCTTTTGAGACCAGATCCCTGGTAATACAATTACCAGAGAAGAGATTCAGCATGTGAGAAAATTTCAGTGGCTTTTAAGAAGTAAAGTGTTCAAACTTAGTACACTGCCTTTGTTAGCAAGAAATTCAGGTTTGAAGTTTAGGTGTCAAGAATAGAAATTCAGGTTTCATGTCTCCATACAAATTTTAGAAATCATTTTTCTATTTCTGTGAAGAATATCATTGGTATTTGAATAGGGATTACAATGAATCTGCAGATCACTTTGGGTAGTATAAACATTTTAATTCTTTCAATCCATGAATACAAGATATCATTCCATTTATTAGTATTTTCTTTAATTTTTCATCAATACTTTCTATTACAGTTTTTAGTATAGAAATCTTTTACCACCTTGCTTAAATTTATTCATAGGTATTTTATTTTATTTGTTGTAGCTATTGTAAATGGAATTGTTCTCTTAATATTTTTTCAGATAGTTAACAGTTAATGTATAGGTATTACTGAAATGTTACTGAATTTTGTATGTTGATTTTCTATTCTGCAGCATCACTTATTTTGCTTATTAGTTCTAATGGATTTTTGGCAAAGTCTTTAGAGTTTTTAATATATAAGATCAAGTTTTCTTCAAGCAGAGACAATTTAAATTTGTATGGAATCACAAAAGATCCAAATAACCAAAGCAATCTTGGAGGGAGGGGGTGATGGAAGAAAAGCTGGAGGGATCAGTGTACCTGACTTCAAAAGATGTTACAAAGCAATAATAACCAAAACAGTATGCAATTGGCATAAAAACAGAACATAGACCAAAGGAGCAGAACAGAGAACCCAGAAATAAATCTGCACATCTATAGAAATTGATTTTCAACAAAGATGCTAAAAATACACATTGAGGAAAAAAGCTTCTGCAATAAATGATGCTGGAAAAACTGGATATTCACATACAGTGGAATGAAACTGGACCCCTATCTATTACCATATACAAAAATCAGCTGCAGGGGTGGCGCCTGTGGCTCATTGAGTAGGGCATAGCCCTATATACCAAAGATGGAGGGTTCAAACCCAGCCTCGGCCAATCTGCAAAAACAGAAAAATAGATGGGCGTTGTGGCAGGTGCCTGTAGTCCCAGCTACTTGGGAGGCTGAGGCAAGAGAATTGCCTAAACCCAGGAGGAGTTGGAGGTTGCTGTGACCTGTGTGATGCCATGGCACTCTACAGAGGGCGATAAAGTGAGACTTTGTCTCTACAAAAAAAAAAAAAAAAAAAAATCAACCGCAAATAGATTTAAGACTTAAATATAAGACTCAAAATTATGAAACTCATAAAAGAAAACATAAGGGAAATACTTTATGATATTAGACGAGGGAAAGATTTTTAGATAAGACCTCAAAAGCAAAGGCATCAAAAGCAAAAATAAGGATCCAGTAAAGAAGCCAAATGATAACAGAAGAGCTTTTAAAAGATGTCTAACATTTGTGCTGATGAAGGAATAACCACTAGCAATAAAAGCAGTTCCAGTAGGTGGGGAGGGAACCAACATCAGATTGTTCGTCCCTGTGAATGACTGGGTCCCGGTTGTGGAGTGGAGCAGCAAAGGTAGATTAGTATTTTCACAAATTCACTAGTGGAAGCAAAGAGAGAGATGAACAGAATTCTCTTGGTTGTAAGTGAAAGAAAACCTGATTCAAATGACCTTAAACAACAACATCAAATGGGGGTCATGAGGTTAGAAATGGTGACCGAATGG
Organism: Arctocebus calabarensis; assembly: GCA_963573935.1. NCBI lineage: Eukaryota > Metazoa > Chordata > Mammalia > Primates > Lorisidae > Arctocebus > Arctocebus calabarensis. The sequence continues at coordinate 31,454 of CAUYON010169232.1, forward strand.
ACTCAGCCTGTCAACACACTCAGGCGAGGCCAGATCCAGGGTCATCCAGAAATGTAATCAGGTTGCAGCTCTTGTCTTACCCTACAGCTCCTAGCCCAGGATCCTAATTGAATTTCATACAGAAAGAGAGAAGAAGCACTTTTCCAGAATTCCTGATAATTTTTTTTAACCTCAGGTCCTTAAGATTTAGTAAACCTGAAATTTATTTCAGGTCATGCCCTATCAACATTGGCCTTTGCAAGACACCTTGCTTTAGGTATTTATTTATATTATTTATTTACATATTTGTTATTACAATGTGTCAAGTCCAATCTATTTTCCACATAGAAAACTATTTAATTTGCTTAATATCTCTTTACTTTATGGTGTTCTTGCTAAATATGTACTATTTTTGTGACTGTGCTCAAATAGTACGTCATAAAGTCTATTTTTTCACTTAAGCACTATGATTTTAAATTCCAATTATGTTGCTCTTATGCATCTAATCCATTGATTTTATTTGCTTTATAGCACCCCATAATGGGCATCAACCTTATTTTCACTATCTCAGCAGCACATAGCCTGCCTCCAAGTCCCCATGCTACCAAAAAACATATTTATTCACAAAAATAAATAAGAGCACTAATTTACACTACACTGAGTACTGTTATAGGTAATGGCACACATTAGTAAATAAGACAGATATTGCTGCAATAAATGTCTTTACCTGGGGTCCCTTGTGGGTCTGCAGGAAAACTTCCCTAATAGACAGAGTGGACATAAAATTCGTGTGCAATTTAAAAAAGTTATAACTTTAAATTGCGCACAAATTTTATGCCTACATTGTGTATATATTTAAGAGCATCATCCAGCAAAATTCTTCTTTTTCTAGTTTTTTATGGCAACTTAATATGAGATACAAATTTTACGTTACAATGTTGTCAATTCTAAGGTAAAGTTCAAGTTGTAGTTGAGGCCATGTACTGAATACCCTCAGATTGTGTACATTAGATGAGATCCCACCAACTGTGTGCCTCCCATCAATCACCCTTCAGCAAAATTCTTAATACCTTGGATTTAATTTGATCATACGTCCTGTTCCTGTAACAATCCCTGTGTTGAGGAGATAGGATGAGCTAATTAGCTTAGTTTACTAAATGCTCATCTCAGAGACAGTGGTTAGGGATGCTGGAAACTATATTTCACTTAAAGAAAATGAGGATGGTGTATGCCACAGAAGGAAGTTGGGCAAAATGGATGGTAAATAAACACCCACCGAGTAGCAAACACAATTGCTTTCCCCTATAGATGAGAAGGCAACTCAGTAGGAACCGCCTCCATCTCTGTGCCAAAGAGACTTGAATAACTCAGAAAGGGGAACGGCATTTTCATAGATATAAAAATAAAATGGAATGGTTCTGATCCAGCACGCCTGGAAAGCACCGAGATTTGGGATTTTACTTTTTTATTTATTTTTTTTATTTTTATTTTTTTTTTTTTGCAGTTTTTGGCCGGGGCCAGGTTTGAACCCACCACCTCCGATATATGGAGCTAGTGCCCTACTCCTTGAGCCACAGGCACCACCCAAGATTTTGCATTTTGGTCAGGCTTCCAGGTGATGCTGATGCTGCCAGGTGGGAAACACATTTCAGGAATCACCGCTCTAGTGTAAAAGGTACATGTAACTAAATGTCATAATTAACCAATGCTGTGAGGACCAGAAACAAAACTGCATACATTAATGTTCTTGATAAATGTGTATGATTTTAATGTACATGATTTGAAACATGCAAATTTAGAAATGTTTATTGTTACCATATCATTTGTTTTATGACATGTAAGGTAAATAATTACTTCAACTTTGATGAGGCATCAAGAAAAGAAATATATCATTAAAGAATGGAATGATAAATGTGAAAAGTCTAAATATAAACTTCGCTTCTCAAATTTCTCAGTGAGGTTTTTGTCGGACTTTCGTTGATCCTTATTAGAACTCCCAGAATGACCCTGTAATCATAGATTTAATTTAGTGACAAGGTGAGATCAGAAAGCTCACTCTTTGAAATATAACCTAATAAAATCAATATAAAATGGATAGGCTCGGCCATCTATAAGATGGTATCTGAAATGGATATTAATGAGACTGGCACACCTCTTGAAAAATGATCAAGCCATCTCCTGAATGTAATGAAAACCTGGAGTGCCTTAACCGAATTACGGTGACCAGAATTTATTCCCAAGGCTACAGCTTGGCCATGGGAGAAGGAAACTGAGCTGTCACCTGCTTAATAGGATGATGGGTTAAAGTAGGGAGGGGGTCTACAGCAGGAACACAAAAGCAAATTATTGAGCCAGAATAAGTTATTGATGTACATCCAGCGCTATTAGGGTAAGTGTTGTATCTGCAGAATGTGAGACATTGGAGAGGAATCTATTAATAAATAGCAAGGAGCATCCATCAAGGTGAACCTTAGTTCATAGCCAATAGCTGGAAAAACAATGAATAAATGATTTTCTTATATTCAGTTATATTCTGGGTATTTCTCTGACCTTCCTGGTGCCTGGGTCTTAGGCCCTGAGCTTCTCTGACATTACAGAGGTCTGAAGATGATTTCCTCCTTTCCCTTCTTACCATTCAGCTGGAAGCTGGATTTCTGTTTTGTCACATCAAAAGAGGTATGTGGTAATGTCTAAGCTTTTAAAAAATACTTTAAAGGAAATAAAGAGAAAACAGGGATTCTTAAAAATAAAAAATAAAGTTTGTCTTAGACAGAGGGTTACAGGGGACTTAACTGATCCCAGTGTACCTAGAAACAAACTCTCCTGGACGATAGTCTCTGAGCAGAACATCATCTCACATACCGGTCATCTGGTGACTGAAAGTGCATTTCTAAGAGCCCATTCAATCTGGGGCTAACTAACAAGTTTGTGTTTCTAGAATTGCATAGCTAAGGATCCCGCCCCATGCCCTGATGAGCCTTGCACCGAGTTTATCACACCTTGAGTGCCCCTAACGTAGCAGCTGCCTGGTTTTTTTCCTTAACATTTTGTAATGAACCAGTTTAGTGTATTTTTTAAAAGTTTTTAGTATTAATATATTTGAGCCTTTCTACCTTTCAATTTGGTGAGCAAAACACTCACAAGTTTTCAAAAGTATAAATGTTGTAAATTTGGGATGGGGACCCCTGGCTAAAAATAAAAGCTCTTCCATCACATGTGAATATGTTAATGATATTCATTCAGAACATCAATCATAGTGCTTTTTATATTGATATAGTAATATGCAAAAGAATAATAAGCCACATCCAATTTCCTAAACATTATGTGGCTTTACTAGGCAAATCATCATGATAAATGTCTGCATTTAGGGGCCATCTCATTAAGCACCTAATTCTTGAAAAATATGTTACTGTCCAACACTGCTCCAAATTAATTATAAGACTACTATGGTGTCAGAGAAATTAGAGTTATCTTGTTTGACTCCAGAGGGCAGAGTAAGGGCCAGTGAGTGAACTTATAAGGAGTAAAATTTTTTATTATTAGAAAGACATTTCTAAGAAAGAAAACGGTTAAAGGATGGAATAGACTTACCCCAAAACTGAAAATCTTCCATCAGTGTTTACATGATTACTCTGGGTACTACTGAGGGCATTTGGACATCACAGAGGAAATAGACCAAGTGACCTCCAAGATGACACCCCACTCAGAATTGGCAATTCTTTTAAAATAGAGACTGAATGGTTTCTAATAGTGTGAGTCCATTTAGTCCTAAAATACAAATAAGATTACAAAAACGTATGGTGAATATAAATTCCTTCTCTGGTAGTGACTTCTTTTCTTCTCTGTATTCTCCCACAAGACTATGAGAAGCCCCAAGTCATCATCCCTCCTTTCCGCACTCCCTGCAGGGTCTGGCACACCATGAACAGTTATTACTGTTAAATGGGGGCTGGGTGACGTGCGGAAATGCTGACAGGTTTTTTTTTCCCCTAGCTGTGTTTCCCTCTCTGTTTCTGCCATCCAACTAGAATGAATGTCCACTACATTAGCTCTGAGGGGCCACATGGTGCATCTCAACCATTAGAAAGATACCTTGGTACATGTGGTACATGTATACCATGGAATATTATGCAGCCTTATAGAAAGATGGTGACTTTTCCTCTTTCATATTTACATGGATGGAGCTAGAACATGTTCTCCTTAGCAAAGTATCTCTAGAACAGAAAAAAAAGTATCCAATGTATACACCCCTAATATGAGACAAATTCTTTATCGTTCAAGTGAAGGCTACAACCCATTCATTGCACTGGCTCAGCTTCTTAAAAGAGCATTCAGCCAGCAGGCAGTCCCTTATCTTGCATTTCGTTCAGTTCTTGAGCAGACCAGGAATGAAGAGTGGCCTTGGGGCGCTGCAGTGCTTTCTCAGAAGATTGTCTCTGTAATTGTCCCTGTGTAGACTTTCACCAAAAGGGCATATATATGCCTAGTGGGGCTGTTTCATTCCTTTCTTTATAAACTATGTTTTCTTACACATGTAGGCCTGGGACAATAGTCACAAACAGGACCACAAAACCCCACTGCTCTGGAGTCCCTCCTGAGTCATTGAGGATGTTCACAGAGACCCCAGCATGTGATGTAAGCAGCGTTCCTGATCACAGCACACTCTGCTCTACACAACCTGTGCTGACTGCACGGGCCATGCCACCACTTTGAGATGATTTCTGCTGCTTTCATGGGCAGGCTCCCATGGGCCACGCCTAACCCTGGGATTGATTATAGGGGACCTCTTCTGATGTGCACAGCCACTCTGTATCACCCTTGGCCATTTTCCATCTTCCTTAACCACTCTCTTTCTCCTTTAGCCATCAATCCTCAGGCTCTTTATGTCACCTGCATGACTCTGTGAGATATTATCACCCATTAGTAACATGCATCTTCCATCTGTCTTCCCACATTCGTGTCACTGCCAGGTGATAAGAGGCTACAGGTACCTGGTTTTTATTACACAATGAAACACAGACCACAGATCACAAACTGGGTCTCTGTCTATAGATAGATAGACAGATAGATATGCATATGTGTGTGTAGAAACACATATATATTATATATATATAGACATATATACTACATTTATGCACACACACACAGCTTGTCTTTCTGTCTTTTTTTGTGTATGTGTCTTTGCTTTCTTTTTCTTGGCCCTTGCAAAAGTTCCTAAAGGTAGGGTGAAGCCCTAGAACAAATTAAAAAATACACACCCTGTTGGATTCAAACTTTGCCCCCATTCCCTTATAGCCAATGTTTGGAATTTCTTTCTAGTTTAATTTTTTATACTAATATCTAATATATGTACATATTTCAGGATACATATGATAATTTAATACATTTATATATTTTTTATTTATTTATTTATTAGACAGAATCTCACTCTGATGCCCTGGGTAAAATGCCTAAAAATGCCCTCAAAGGATCCTCCTGCCTCAGCCTCCCAAGTAGCTGGGACTACAGGCACCTGCTACAAAACTTAGCTAGATTTTCTATTTTTAGTAGAGAAAAGATCTCACTTTTGCCAGGCTGGTCTCAAACTCCTGAGCTGCAGTAATCGACCTTCCTTGGCCTCCCAGAGTGCTAGAATTACAGATGTAGATGTAAGCCCCCGTGCCTAACCACATTCATATCATTTTAATAGAGCAAATCAATGTAATTGGGATGTCTGTCACATTAAATATTTATCTTTTCTTTTTTTCTTCCCACCTGAGCCTCCAATATTTATCTTTTCTTTATGCTAGAAACATTGGAATTATTTTCTTCTAGCTATTTTGAAATATTTTGAAAGCTATTGTAAACTATAGTCGCCTTACTGATCTATCAAACGTGAGGTCTTATTTCTTCTGTAAATATTGGTAGCCATTAATCAACCTCTCTTCATCCCTCCCCGAACATTTCCTGGCCACCAGTCCACTGTCTGTCTTCCTGAGATCGTTCTGTGGCTCCCACATATGCAATATTTGTCTTTCTGTGCTTGGATTATTTCACTTTACATAATGACCTTCATTTCTATCCAGGTAGCTGCAAATGACAAGATTTCAATCTTTCTGTGGCCAAATAATATTTCACTGTGTGTATATACCACATTTTTTATATGTGACCATTTTATATATTTTTTTATTTTTAACTTAATTTTTATTGAACCATAACTGTATACATTTATAGGGTACAATGGGATGATCTGTTCTACAATGTAGAATGCTTAAATCAAACTAATTAACAAAACTATCACCTCACTTACTTATTTTTAATAGATTCATCCATTGGGCACTGAGGCTGATTCCATATTTTGGCTCTTGGGAATAGGGCTGCAATAAACACAGAGTTCAGCTATCTCTTTGATATATTGATTTCCCTTCTTTAGGATATGCACTCACTAGTGGAACTGCTGGGTCAGACAGTAGTTCTATTTTTTAGTTTTCTGAGGAATCTCCATACCACAATCCATACTGCTACACTAACTTACATTCCCACCAGTGGAGTTCAAGGGTTCGCCTGCCTCCACATCCTTGCCAGCATTTGTTATCAACCATTAGCCACATGCATCTTTTAGTAAAAATTTGTTTTAACTAGGGTTAAGTGATATCTTATTGTGGTTTCGATTTACATTTCTCTGATGATTAGTGATGATGAATTTTTTTCATATGCTCCTTGGCCAATTCTATTGTTGTCTCAATTTGAGAAAAGTTTATGCAGATCATTTAGATTATCTGGTTTTGGGTTTTTTTTGTTTTTGTCTTTGTTTTTCATTGTGCTATTGAATTGTTTGAGTCCTTTATATATTGTGGTTATTAATCCCTTTTCAGATGGGTAGCTTGCACATATTTTCCTGCATTCTATGGACTGCCTCCTCATTTTGTTGATTGTTTCCTTTGCTATGCAGAAGCATTTCACCTTAATATGATCCCATTTGTCATTTTTGCTTTGGTTGCCTGTGCTTTTGAGCTCTTACGAGTACAAGATATCTTTGCCCAGACCAATATCCTGGAGCATTTCCTCAAAGTTTTCTCATAGTACTTTCATAGTTTTAATTTTTAGATTTAAGTCTATCATCCATTTTGACTTGATTTTTGTGCCTAGAAAGAATAGTTTTATTCTTCTGCAAGTGACTACCTAATTTTTCCAACACCATCTATTGAATAGGTTGTCCTTCCTTTATTGTACTTTCTTAGCACCTTTGCTGAAATGTCTGTTAATGTGTGGATTTATATCTGAATTCTCTATTCTGTTCCATTGGTCTATGCATCTATTTGTATGCCAGTACCATGCTAATTTGGTACTATAGCTTTGTAGTATATTTTGAAGTCAGACAGCCTGGTACCCCTGAGTCCTTTTGTTCAGGATTATTTCGGCTATTTGGGGTCTTTTTGGTCCCATATAAATTTTAGAATTTATCTTTCTTCTTCCATGAATAATGTCATTCATATATTGATAAAGATTTCATTGAATATGTAAATTGCTTTGAGGTCTGTTGTCATTTTAATGATATTAATTTCCCCAATCTGTGATCATGGAATATCTTTCCATTCTTTGTTGTGTTCTCTTCAATTTCTTTTCATCAGTGTTTTATAGTTTTTCTTTTATGGATCTTTCACTTCTTTGGTTAAACTGAGTTGCAGGACTTTTATATTCTTTGTAGCTATTATTAATGGAATTACCTTCTTGATTTCTTTTTTGGATTATTTGTTGGTGGTATATATAAATGCTACTGATTTTTGTAAAGTTGATTTTGTATCCTGCAACTTTCCTGAATTTGTTTCATTCATTTTAACAGTTTTTGAGTGCAGTCTTTGCCTTTTATAAGTATCTGTGAACAAGGTTAATTTGACATCTTCCCATTCAATTTTGATGTCTTTTATTTATTTCTCTTTCCTAATTGCTCTGGCCAGGACTTCTAGTATTATGGTGAATAAAAGTGGGGAAGGTGGGCATCCTTGTCTTGTTCCTTGTGTTCTTGACGAGAACACAACAAGGGAGGAAAGACTTTTCAATTTTTTACTATTCAGTATGATGTTAGTTGTGGGTTTGTTACATATAGATTTTATTATTTTAAAATCTAATGTTTGGTTTTTAAACAAACTTGTTTGGCTCAACTCTTCTTTTGGGCTATCTTCCAATTAGGATCCTTGCACTCTCATGCAAATAGTCTTTGGTGTCTTGTATATTTTGAGATAATCTTTGTAGCATATCCTTAACTACACCACACTCCCATGCTGTCACTATGTAACTGGACAAATTTACTAACCACAACATCATAATCACTATACTTTGTACTTCTGACTGTTCTTATTCATAGCCCTATTGTCTGAGTTAAGCTTCTTTGTACTCGATGAAAAACAGATGTCATGGACAAAGGAGGAGAAGTTAAACAAAATATCTCAGTGATTATATTTTTGTATTCAATCAACCACAGCTGCTTGCTGTGCCCCTAACCATGGTTCTGTGCTAGTGCAGAGTGGGAATATGAGATGACTCATATTGGTCCCCACCCTCAGAGAATGTTCTTTCTAGTCAAAGTAACATTTAGTGGGACATGGGGGAAGTTCAGACACTATGTGGTCGTGACACAAGGTTAAAAAAAAAAAAGCCAATTGCCCCACAAAGAATGGACATGTGATGGGTGTGCAGAGATAAGACAGCTGCTTTCTGGCTAGGTAGATCAAGTGGCATTCTAATTGGATATTGGGAAATAGGTGGGATTTGGATATGTAGAGATAAGAGTAAGAATTATTAATGTCCCAAAAGAGAGAACACATGAGAAAAGATATTACTGGGGAAAGTGAGTCCTGAATGCTGGCAATGATAGGAAATTTAGTTTGCTTAAATTGTGCAATAGGCAGAGATGAGGGCTCACATGGCCAGGGCAAAAGGCCTTGAATTCTTTACTAAGCAATATGTGCTTTATTTGATAAATAAAGACCACTAAGCATTTCTCACCAGGGATAGGATATGGTCAGAACTGGACAATAGAATTCATATAGAACCTTGGGAAGGAAATATAGAAGTGAGGCCTCAGCAAGGGAGACTAATTAAGAGGCTCCTCTCATCAGGCAGGTGGTGACCAATGGCTTAGAGAGGAGGCTCCCTGAGTGACAGATGCTGCCAACAGAGGGTGTAGGAGCTTAGGAACTGGGCAGAAGAGGCACAAGTGGGACTCAAATTCCATAAATGTGTTTGGAATCACAAAAGTAAAATCCCTCACTTACCCATAAGGCCTTATTGAAACCACGCAGAGCCACTACCCTGGGTTTGCAATACAGTATGAATGATGCCCCCTAGTGCATGATACACAGATACCTCTCTGCAGCGTAACCACCTTCACCTCCAACTTCAAACTCAGGGGTGTTTCTATACTAAGTACAAGTGCATCTTTATCACAGGTCAGTGTTTCATCAGGCTTGTCCTGAGTTGAAACACTCAGGAGAGGGAGTTGAAAGGAGATAGCAGAGAAATAGAGTTCTTTGAGAGTTTTTCTTTCACCCATGGGCAATGCCCTGCAATGCCCTACTTTCCTATTCTCCAAGAGATTAGCTAATCTGATTAGGAAAGCCTGGCTAGATGTGAAGAATATGAAGAATGTTGCTTTGAAAGTAAATAGACCTGGATTCTAGACTCAACTCTCCCATTTTCTACATATGTGATCTTGAACAAGCAGTATGCTTTCAACCTCAGTCAGCCGAAGGGCTGCACAAGTATCACACAGAACGCAACAAATTAGGCTAATAGGGTGAAGACAGCATTCGATAAAGTCATTAGGGAAGGCTTCTTGGAAGAAGTGACTAGGTGAAATTTGAAGGAGAAGAAATTGGCCAAGAGGGAGGTTGGGGGGGTTGTTTGTTTTTGTTTTGGGGGAGCATTCAGAGCAGAGAAAACGGCAAATGCAGTCTTCCTGAGGAAAGAACAGGCTTGGTGTGTTTGAGAAGGCGAGGGTGGCTCAGTTCTAAGCCTCTCTCAGCAGCTCCAGGGCAGTTGTGTTTTGTTGTTGTTTGTACATATGCTCAATTTGGAAGAAAATCATTTTATTGATAAAGTTTGGAAGGTCATTATAACAGTCTAATGGAAACCAAAAGGCAGATAGAATGATGTGAGGCAGCAGTTTTCAAATTTTTATGTATAGAGAAGTTGAGCATAGCTTAAAACCAAAAGAGAATTCACAGGAACTAAAAAGCTGTATAAAGCAGGGGCTGAACAAAGTTCAAACAGAAACACAAGTTTCTGCTTCTGGAGACTAAAGCCAGAAACCAGAGCTTTATCTGATCACAAGAAATAGGCCCATAGGCCTCTGGCTTTATGATTTTACTCTCTCAGCTGTGAGTTGATCTTTTCTGTGATTGCCGGTCACGTTCAAGAGAACTTCAATGAGAAACTAAAAATTCTTTCTGGAAGAAATTAGACTGTGATGGCAATAGTGTGGGATGGCTGCCACCTTATTTTTCAGTGCTACAGACTTCCATTTAGGAAAAAATTGCACGGGAGAGTAGCACAATGGGGAATTCGCAACTCACAGGCCCACGTCTGATCCTAAGTTCTTTGCACCCTTGAGCAAGTTACTGAGCCTTTTGGAGGGTCTTATACTTTGTCAAAAGAAGGGTGTTAATCTTTGCCCTGCTTTCTTTCCTCCTAAGATTTCTATGAGTCTTGAATGAGAAGGTAAGTATGAAAGTATTTTGAAAACTGTAAGACCTAGCGTATAAAGCAGAGAATAATGGCATCCGTGGTGTTAGTAAATGCCTGGAACTTTGTAAAGATATCAATTTCATTCCACATTACTGGATTAGGCCACACCGTTTTATTAGCAGGCGTGAAACAGTCCGCTACAGAAAGACAGAGAGATTGATTTTTGAACAACAGAATTATAGATTTTACTTGCCTCTTTTGTACAGAATAATTTATTATAGCATAAACTAAATACAAGGCTCTGAATAAATAGTCACTTTTTTCAGTAATCACATTGGCAAGTATGTACAGGCACGCTTCTGGGAGCACATAAGGACACAGATGGCCCGGGCACGTTTCCGTTCTCAGCTCATTACATATTTAATGAGGGAGCACAGAGCGAGGGTTCTCTGTGTGAAAGCTGGACACCTGGGGCTGAACATACAGGGGACCCTCTCGGATGATTTTCAGCATGCGACCGTGTCCTTTTCTCCTCCAGGTCCTGTCCGGGAAAGTGAATCGATAGCAAGTTCCTCTGCTCTGGGGTTGGACTCGCCCATGCCCATGCTCTTTCACTCGAAATCTTTAAATACCTCTCTCTAAGAAAATACACATCAAAAGTACTCCCTCAGCTGTCAGTTTGGAAGTCATGACCCTTCACTCTGTTCCTCTTTCCTAGGCTCTTAATCCCACCAGGAATGCCCATCCGAGGTGCCGAGCAGTCAAGTCCTCACGTCTGCAGAGGAGGCTCCTGACGGGGCTGGGCGCCCTCCCTCCGCCACGCCTCAGTCTGACATCAGTTCTGTGTGGGGAGCAGTAGTGCATGGTTCACATCACAGCCTAAGACTGAGACGCTGCGTGTATCAAGCCTGAAAAGAACCTTGCAGGTAGCTGACTTTCTTTCGATACTTGACTCCCTTTTCTAATGGGTCTTTGAATAGCCACTGGCATCTCCAATGTCATGGTGTGCATACCACATGGTCACCAGCTTCCACTTCTGCCAGGGCTGGCTGTCAGGGCGGGGATCTTCCCATCAGGCTGAAGCCATCCCCATGTGATCTTCACTCACTCACCCTGATTCTCCCTCCTCATGCCACCTGGCACATGTAGATCCTCATTTCCCTGTGATAACCCTTCACAGTCCCCTGACTCCTTTTTCCTAAGCTAAGCTCTCCCTTTCCTTCAGTTACTGCTTCTAAGATGTAGTTGGTCCCAGGAAAACAGTCCCCAAAATGAGTCCCTTTTGGCAAAGATCTTAGGGCCCTTTTGCTAGTGGGGAGCCAGAGCCATTGGTCTCTGTTTTCTGCCAGTCATTTGGAAATTGCTGAAGACAGAATCACTAAAGACCAAGGCAAGACTAACTCACAGTCTCAGAAAGACAGACAATCATTTTTTGGTTTGGTTTAGTTTGGTTTTTAATGCACCTCTAGCCCTGGCATTCAAGCATCTATTTGGACAGAAACTCTGGAATTAGTGAAGGAAGGTTGCCTCCTTCCACCTAGCACTTTTCTTGACTGTGATCATGAGAACACACCAAACACACTGCCCCACTAGAGCTCTGGAATTAGAAAGTGTTTGGAAGCAACATAAGGTTTGCTCAGAAGATCCACGTTTGGGGCTCGGATCCGCTCTTGCCGTCCTGAATCTCAGTTTTCTCCTCTAGGTGGTAGGGATAAGTTCACCCTTGTCCAGTAGCAAGAGAATCGTGTGATTCAAGTGAGTTCGTGGAGGTGAAAGCACTCAGAGAGGGGCTTGTGTGACCACGAACTGTGCATGCTAAGCTTGCTCCTGACTAGGTTGCAGACAATCTCCAGCTTGTCCCTGCCCATAACCTCACACTTTTGGAAAATGAGGAAAAACTATGAGTTTTAGCAAGGGCCATTCAGAGCTGCCATTTCACTGCTCAGGCAGACTTTTTAAAAGGAAACATTTGTTTCTGTACCAAAGAAAAAAATAATTTTGCAGCCTTGAAACACTGAAATATCTTCATGCTCTGTTTTAAAACCAGAAGCAACAAGGCATTGTAGTGACTAAGAGGCACCAGGTTTTCAGAATCAGCTTCAGTCACACAGCTGCCAACCACGCTCACCAGCCCAGTCCTGGAAAGGAAGGCTGCAGGTGCAGTAGCCAATGGCAGAGCCAGCCCAGGCCAGGACACTCGCCCATTGCCCACCATATGCACTTAGAATTCTATGCTCAAAATGAAAATTTTGCTTTTGTTTGAGAATAGTACATGTAGATGTTTTCCTAGAATTCAGTGTTGTCTCCTGAGCTAACAGAAGCCTGGTTGTTTTCTATGCTGGATGAATCCAATATAGCTAAATTGTAACAGTGATCAAATAAGAGAAATGTTGAGTTTTCTGGAAACTAAAACTTCAAACTTAAAAAAATGATTAGGTGTTGTGTAAGGACTCACACAACGACATATAGCACCGTAGCCCAAGATTAATCCTTGTCAAAGATAACAGAGCAGAGGAGTAAAGGGTCCTGGATTTGGGCCTGACAGGGGTCCCTAAAACATAGAAGAAATTTGTAGGATGAGAAGCAGGTTCAGTGGGTAGTGGTAGTGCTCTTTGATCTGTCACTTTTCTTTCCTTCCTATGAATACCACCCAGGCCAACCCACATCATCTGTGCAGCCAGTATAAAATAAAAAGGTGGGAATCGTCTTCAAAAATTAAGACTTTGAAGATGGAACTAGCAGAGCATTAAACCAAGTATGGAGCCCCAGGTAGTTACAGGTCATAAGCCTGTGAAGCAGCTCTAAACACAAAAGAGTTTACTTCCAATTCCTGATGTGAGCTGAGCGGGGAAAGAAATGAGTGCCATTTGGGGAGTAAGACAGTGAAAAGCACATGTCAGCCTCTTTCTTCCCCCACCACAGTAAACATGAGTCTTTCCGTTGAGTTGGCAGAGCCATCAGATTGAAGCAATCACCACTCTCAGGACAGCTGTTGTAGAGAGTCATCTGGACCATGACAGAAGCTCTTGTGTGTTAAGGCACCAAGATTTGGGGATTGTTTGTTATTGCAGCACAGGCTGAGCTCATCCTTACTAACATGCTAAGGAAGGCGAGAAGTAGAAGAAAAAGCCACACTTCTGAAAAGCACTGCAAAGGAAAGAAAATCAGACAGTGACGGTTCCCATGCATTAGTTTTTCCATCAATAAAGTAAGAATTCAAAAATTATCTGTAACATGCTATAACTCTGTATTATGATACTATTTCCCTTCACCTCATTTTTAAAAAAAAAAAGGAAAGGGAAGTTATTGTCCTAAGAAGAAAGATTACATATTCTCTCCCTGAACCTGCTGTTCTCTTGGTCCACGGCAGTCCTTGGCCCATCCGTGCTGTACTGAACAGCTCCAATATTTTCAGAAGCCAAGAGGAAATCGCTCTCCTGGGACAATGTTCTTCTCTGGAAAAAGCATTTTATCAAATAAACTTAATTTGTTACCACAATTTGATAGGTATCCCCAAAACTCAAACTGATATTACAAGCGTCTTTTTTCAAAAGCACTGAAACTGGTCCCTTTTGTTCTTGTTTCTCTGTGACATCAATGTGGGTATCACATTTTCCTTAAAGTTGTTCTCCATTGCTCTCAAATACCGGATTGCTGTACGACACTCCACTGCCACACCCTGGCATGTCCGAGTAGGAGGTCTGGTTTATAGGTGGCCAGCTGGGGTCATTTGCCAGGTCCCTTTGCCATACCCGATACTGGCTTTTTGACTGATAGCCACAACAACTTTTGATTATCATCCACAGGGCCCGGTTTTCAATAATGGCCTCCTGAAAAATAAGAGTGACTTTTTTAGATCAGAAGTCCCAGGTTTTGAGGGTTCACCCTCCACAAACCATAATAAGGCACCACTGCAACAGCTGCCTAAATCCAGCCAGACAAAGAACTTGCGCTTTGGACAGATCTCAGGGGGTTTCACAAAGTGCATTTCTATCACATTTAGTCACAAATGTTGACTATCGTAGATGTTATGATGAAAGAAACAGAAACATATAAGGAGCCAAACTGTCCCATGGAATTAATGATTTTGGTATTTGTATTATTTTTGGTATGTACTTTTGGTTCTTGGTATATATTTTGGTACATCAGCAACAACTTTACTAAACAGAATGAGTGAATTCGGTAGGATTCGATGAGGAATTTTGTCAGAGAGAGTAGTTTCCTAACGTCTACTCATCTTTGATCTCTGTGGCCCATTGCCCAGGGAAAGAACAGAGAGCAGCTATCCCACATTGTTCCTCTGAAGGCGGATCAACCCATCAGCTGGCAGGCTGCTAAAGACCCCACACGGCCATCGAGCTCTGGGCTCACCTGGCCAGACCTGCTCTTCTACTTTCGTCCAGCATCAACAGGGAACAGTGGTTCTCCTGACAGCTGAAGTAAGGCATTAGGGGAGGAAAAGGGGAGGAACAGAGAAGGGGGGAGAGAGAGAAAAGGGAGAGAAACTTAAGGACTCTCTGCCTTGCCCTGAGTTTTGGCAGTTCTGGAAGAATAATGGCCTGCAGCTCCTTGCTTTTCGTTGCTTTAGAAAGATAAACTGAAGCCCTAGGAAGTGATCTGCCCTACTGATGTGCATTGTATATAAAATGTAGAACTAGAAACAAAAAGCCTTGATGATATTCCATTCCTTAAAAAGAAATTCACCCATGAGCTCTTCTGTCTGGCTCTTCAAATAGTTGATACCTACTAACATCCATATATTCAAACATAAAAGTAATACAAATATGTGGGGTCTATTAAAGCTATCCACCTGAGCTCCCATGCCTCTCAGCCTGCAATGGTTGATTGAACAAAATTAAACAAATGACTCCAGAGGCTCAAACAATAATGAAAGTTGTGACTTTCCCCTACACACTGAGAGGAGAAAGGTGACCAAGTGTAGCCTTATGACATGGTTGCATCATGGCCCTGTGGTTTCACAGCCCCTCCTCCCAGCGGATTTTCAGAATGGGTTATGAAAAACTGCGACCCAGGGAGCGGTGGCCAATCCAAAGCTGCAGCCCCCACATCCATAATAAAAGAACAAAACTTGTATTTGACAGGGTCGTCCCCACTCACAAGGACAGCCCATCCCTCTCCAGGACATGCTCTCTCCAGTTTTGTGAGACTTCCTTTCACTTGGCAATAAATGCCACTTGTGTGACTCCCCAGTGTTCATCTGTGACCTGTCATCAGCTTGGAACCCATTTTTTGGCCCTGGGAACCAAGGGCCAAGAAACATGAACTTGAACCTAACAAACTCTCAGTTACTTCTGACGCATATAATGCCTGGAGACCCCCGAGGAAAACCCCTTGCTGTGTCCCTGGTGGTCTGGCGTCTTTCCCTGCTCTGCTAGGCCCACCACGGGAAGGAGGAAATC
The DNA here is from genome assembly GCA_963573935.1 of Arctocebus calabarensis. Lineage (NCBI taxonomy): Eukaryota > Metazoa > Chordata > Mammalia > Primates > Lorisidae > Arctocebus > Arctocebus calabarensis. The sequence continues at coordinate 47,518 of CAUYON010169232.1, forward strand.
TTAGCGTCCACACTCTTTCCTCACAACTACCTTCTCCAAAGACACATGGCTCCAGTTTGTCCCTGAGGACCTTCCAAAAACAGAGAAAGGAGAACCGCCAGGAAAGCAACTGGAGACTGCGGTAAGGAGCCTGGGGGTGGGAGCCGGTAGCCTTCAATGTTACGTTTCACTTTAGAAGCTGCTGGGAACCCACACTGAACATCTCACCCAACCCGAGAAAACAAAGGAGAAACTTATTTTTCATGAGCATCAAGTTACCCTCTCCACCTGCTGGGATTAAGCAGGGTCACTTCTCACATTTAATAATGGAATAAACCTTTACCCAGCTCCTACTAGAATATAGCTGGACTCTAAGTTCTGTAGGTACTAAGATGAGCTCTTGTGAGCAGCACAGTTTAACGGCAGGTGGAAGAAGTGTACACACAAATGACTATAGCACTTGTCCCTGTCTCCATGTAGAACGTGAGCTCTACCCTCTGTCATCCTTATCCCCTGGGATAGGCCTTGGCACACGGTACATGGCCCATGGAGAAATGTGGAGAAAATGAAAGAATGAAGGAGTGACTGAATGATTGATATGAAGTAAGAAATAGGGCTGGGTGGGTGGCTCGCACCTGTAATCCTAGCACTTTGGGAGGCTGAGGCAGGGGAATCATTTGAGCTCCAGAGGGTGAGACCAGCCTGAGCAACCCTGAGTGAGACCTTGTCTCTACTAAAATAGGAAAAAATTAGCTGGGCATGACAGTGGGTGGCTGAATTCCCAGCTACTTGGGGAGCTGAGGCAGGAGGATCACTTGAGCCCAAGAGTTTGAGGTTGCTGTGAGCTAGGATGATGCCATGACACTCTAGCTCATGATACCCTGTCTCAAAAAAAAAAGAAATTATTGCACCCTTTCCAGATCTACAGTGCTGAGTCAGACATGCTGGGGGTAGGGCTTGGCAGTCTGCATTTGAACAAGCCTTCCTGGTGATTCTGATGCTCACCTGAGTTTGAGACGCTCTGGCTTAGTATGCAGGGAGATGCTATGGATCAGTACCCGGATCCTATGCCCTATCCTGCCGCCAGCTGTGGTGCCACCATACTGTGTGGATTGAGGACATTCGGTGAGCTCCTGCTCCTGCTCCCGCCTCCCCAATACTGCAGGCAACTCGGGCTGTGCGTTCTCAGAGCTCAGGGAGTCCTAACTTGGAGCAGGAATAAAGATGGATGGATTCCTCCCTCTCCTTTGTCATGGGCACCTTTTTCTGGGATACCCCTTGCCCAACAGCAGACTTTGAAGATGGAGAGTGTGTCTGGCAGTGATGAAGGAAGAGAGGGTGAACCATGTAGAGAAAGAGGGGATGGAGCAAGAGGGAGCTGAAGAGTAAAAGCTGGAATGCTCCTATAAATCCCATTTCCCATCTGTAAGGTGAAAACATACAAAGTGTTAAGTGAAAGACTCCAGACTCCGAGGGGATGGGGAACCCACAGGGACAGAGGGCAGGAGGGGGAAGGCAATGAGGCCTGACTACAGGTGGCACCGGATTTCCTTGGGGTGTACATGCTATAAACCCCTGAAGTGTGTACTTAAAGTGCATATTATGGTGTGTGAAGATTATCTCAATTTAAAAAAAAAATTGTGTTGGGGCTTCATTTGGAAACTTTACAAATGAGCAGGAACGCAGAGATCATAATTCCATTCTCCAGCTGCACTTTCTAGGTGGGAAAACAAATGCCTTGTGACTCAGGAAGAAGCATCACCGCTCACATTGCAGAGGAAGGAGCCCCCACCACTGAGCCCCTGTCAGCTAAAGTCATTCTGTTTTCACAGTCCCAAAGAACTTCCCCTCAGAACTCCAACACAATTATCAGCAGCCTGGGGGCACTTACCTCCACAATAAGGGACACAATGAAATTGAAACTGAGCATGACAAGGATGTAGACCCTCCACAGGACAGGAGTGCAGACCAGCTGGTGGGAGATGACAGAGTGCAATTAGTCTGAAGATAAATACATGCCAGAAAAATGCTTACATGTTCACAGTACACATTTCAAGGGTCATAAATCTCATATGTTAGATACGCACGTAATACACATATATGCACGTATATATTACCTTTATGCACACACAAGGACAGTCTGGAAAGTATCCAGCCAAGTACTGGTTGGATACTTGCCAGACAACACTCAGGTATAAAGAATTTCTATGCACATATGTACAGAAAAAAGTGTGGGAAGGTTATACTCAATGGTCTCAGTGATTTGAGGGTTATGATTATTGCTTTTTTTCTTCTGATTCTTTCCTTGCTTTTTGTTGGTCTATAATTTCTAAATTTCCTATAATAACTTTGGTTGCTTTGCAATAAAAAATAGCACAATCATTTTCTGGTTGGTTGCTTTTGTTTTGTTTTCAAGAGTGAATACAGCCATGTGGCTTTGTCTTCAGGAGGCTCTGATAGTATACGTGTCAAACCTCCATATTTGACAATGTCACCCTTTTGTCACCCTTTTCTTTCTTGTGCCCTGTCTCTCCCCAGATGAACCTTGTTCTTAGCACTGGGCAGAGCTCCACCATCAGGAGTGTGAGTGCAGCCGTGTAGACTGCGTCTCACAAGAGTATCTGTCAAAGGAGCAAGTGGGGGTTGGAATCAAGCTTGTCATTACCTGTCTCTTTCCCCACTTCCTCTGTGTCTTACCCAACCCTTCCTACACACAGTGCCTGATATACATGTACATTAAACAAACTGATCAATGGATGGATGTATGAATAAATGAATGAATGAAAAAAGGGGAGGGCACCCTACTGTGCCTGGCACCACTTTGTACATTGTGTCTCATATTGGTAGGAGTAAAAACTAATACGACTCTATGAAAGATAATACTCTCAAAATGAACAGTTCACATTCACTTGTAGGAATTTATACATGGCTAAAATGATATACGTACAAAGTTATTGATTGTAGTCACGTTTGTAATAGTAAAACATTGGAAACAACTTAAATGTCTATCAACAGGGGTTACCTATAAAATATGTTATATATAACATACATAATATGCATGTATATATAATGAAATAGTATGTTAGCATTAAGAAGAATAAGGCAAATTTATATACTGATATGGAACAATTACCAACTATACTTTGCATGAAAGAAGCAAGGTGCAGGACTGTGTGTGTGTGGGTGTAGCAGCCATGAAAATCTCCCATTCAGATCTGCTGCTGGGAGATGCCCCAATGGCCACACTCAGAATCCACCGCCATGTCCACCCTAAAGCTGGACTTCCACGGGCTGCTTATGGCCAGTGAATGAGGACAGCATGGATTCTAATTGGAGTCATTGCTGTGAGACTCTCACTCCTGATGGGCAACTGTGCCTTGACTTTCTTAGAAGGGCACTGCATGGGACGTCACTCATCCACTTCCCCTTCCTTCCCTCTCTCTCCACAGGTGTCAGACCCCCAGCACCGCTTGAGGCCCCTCCTCACCTCCGCTATCTTTCTACTCCTCCCCCTGCCTAGAAGTTTCCTCCAATGAATCTCTGGCACAATTCATCCCACCTTGACGCCTCAGAAATTCTAAATAAACATAATATTTTTCTACTACTTAAAAAACCTGGGAGAAGGACACATATATATGCTTATATTTGTACATATATTCTTGTACATACATATAAAATATATCCCAACGTATAAACTGGTATCATCTTTTGCCTCCAGAAAGGAGAAATTGGTGACTGAGTGATTAAGATGGGAGGGAGATTTTCACTAAATAACTTTTTTTGTAACTTTTGAATTTTAAACCAAAGGAATGTATTCCCTATTAAAATAATTTACATATTTTTTAAGTGAGCAGAATCTAGGTTGCAAAGCAGCATGATTCCATTTAAAAGAAAATAAAATTTATAAATCAGTCAATGCACAGTTCTGACATGTGAATTTCCAAAGAGGGAAGCACAGAGTGACTAATATTATAATTTTCCTTGCCTGCATGTCCTACATTTTCTAAACTGAACACATATTGTTATGTAAATTTTTATGTAATAAGAAAAATAATTATTTTAAAGTGAACAATCATTCTGTGTGAAATCCTTTGTAGTCATGCTGACAATGACTCCACATAAGTTCTCTCCAAAGTAAATATGTTCCCTATTTTGTTACAGTGGAGGACTCAGCCTCTGTGAGCATCTTTGCCAGGATAAAAAGCGTGACCAAAACCAATGTGTTTTAACCTTAACTGCTGCAAGATCAACAAATATTAACCCACTTAGAAGACCAGTGGGCAAAGACTATCTCCATGATACTTAATCTAATTCATGAAGACACTTAACAACAATAGTAATTACATTGCTAACACCAATAATTACAAAAACTTGAAAACCTAATGTAGATACTCGTTAGTGTGTCAAAGGTTACTGTAGGTTCATGAAGGTCTTGCTGGTTTAGAACACACTGTGTGCTCTAAGTGGTCATCTTTCTCTTTGTAGAGATATAAAATGTCAGCCAGTCATTCTTTTTCTTTTCTTTCTTTGCTATTCATTGTACAAGGTACCCATGATATAAGAATGAATGAAATAGAATCTTGCACCTCACGCAATTCACCTTTGAGATGAAGAGGCAAGAAGATACACAAAGCACTAAGTTGAAAAACACAAGTTTTTCAATCATCTCTCTGTATTTCATTTATTAGTCTAGAGAACATTTAACAATGATTAAATTTTAATCCATAAATAAGATCAGTTGGAAAAATCAAAATATGTTTTTCTACTACCTAATGTGCACAATATGAGAGTGTTCAGCATGACCCCTGGGTGAAGGGCTCAACTACGACTTGAGCTTTACCTTAGAAATGAAAACAACGTAAACTAAGTATTTGTACCCTCATATCAATTTCAGTGTTGGGTTTTTTTTGAGGTTTTTGGCTGGGGCTGGGTTTGAACCTGCCACCTCCAGCATATGGGGCCGGCCCCCCACTCCACAGGCGCTGCCCCTCATATCAATTTGAAATTAAAAAATTAAATATAAATAAAAATATGTTTTTGTCTCTCTTGAATATGTAAAATTCTGGTATCTTGAAGGTTTTCAAATCTGTCTCAATATTATAAAATATAGGAGAGTTCACAAGGTACAGTATGGTTCTTTGAAAGCAAGGTTTGCAGACATTAAGTTGAACATCCAGAAAAACATGTTTAAGCAGTAAATAAATGTAAATAAAGATTTCAGAACTAATGAAAAAAGTATTATAGGTAAAAACTATTTTAAATAGCTTCAAAACAGAAACATTTAGGGAGAAAATGCTCTCCTATTTGAAAGAAAATGTGTTCAAATAGGTTTTTCAATCTTACATGGGATCTTTTACAAGAAAAATATTTAATATTTTCAAAGACTTTCTTTAAGCTCAAGAAATTAAAACCAGATAGAATTTTCTGACCATCTTAAATAAAAAAATATGGATAAATTCAGCATTCTTTTTAACTCTACCATCCCAAAAGAATAATTGGTGTCAAAAATGCATGTCAATTGGAACTGTGACCTGCTTTTTGAAGGGAGGGTATTACATAACCATAAACATCATATTCCAGAGATCAGACTTACATCCAAACGCCTATATAAGTCTGGTATGTCAGCAAATAGAATGAATAGACACACACCCAGCTGTACGATCAGCACAAGAACAAATACATCTAGGGAATTAGAACACAAATATCATTTTGAGAAATCAGAATACAAAATTTCACATTTACTGGCAAACATAATCTAAAGTAACACTGATTTAGTTTACTTGATTTCTATATCCAAACATAGCAAAAATAGATGGAAATTACTCATTTCTGTGCAATGGGTCTCACCTCTACAATTTCTATGTATGCTTTTGAGACAACTGGAAAATTTCAAATGCATGTTATAAGTTTCAGTTAATAAAATTGGTATATATAGAGAGAAAGAGAGAGAGAAACAATGATAAAATAGGTTTTCAATAAACACCTTGAAAACATCCTACTATCTGACCCTCCTTAATACAACTCACTTGTCTCATATCCTTTTATGGAAAAAACAAAGGCTATAAATAAACAAATTTTAGAATTGCAGTCATGTGGAGGTCAGCATTTGACTATTTTCTAATCCCGAGAAATACAGCAAAATCTCTGAACAAACAAATTTGTATGAAGATATTGATGCTTCAATTTGTGCTTCTAAATTCTCCCAATCAGGGGGATAATGATAGTATAAATGTCCCAGGCTGGGCATGATGGCTCATGCCTGTAATACTAGTACTTTGGGAGGGTGAAGCAGAAAGATCACTTAAGGTGGGTAGTTTGAGATCAGTCTGGACAATACATGAGCTTCTAGATCAGCTCTAGAAACAAAGTAGATAACAAACAAATAAACAAACAAATAAAATCCCTTTTAAAATTAGCCTGGGCAAGACAAAATCCCTTTTAAAATCAGCCTGGGCGATACATGAGCTTCTAGATCAGCTCTAGAAACAAACTAGATAACAAACAAACAAACAAAATCCCTTTTAAAATTAGCTAGACATGGTAGTTCACGCCTGTGATCCCAGCTATTCAGGATGCTGAGGCAGGAAGATCACTTTAACTCAGGAGTTCAAGATTACAGTAAGCTATGACCATGCCACTGAACTCCAACTTGGGTAATAGAATGAGACCTTATCTTTCAAAAGAAAAACAGGACACACCTCCTCACCCCAAAATGTACTTTAGCCAAGAGCATGCACAATCCTCTGTAGTCAGGACCTGCTCCTAGCCTGTCACCACACGATGCCATCATGGCAGAAGACAGGCTCTAACTGAGTATTGTCACATGTCTACTCTCCCAGGATAAGTCCTGACAAGTACTGACAAATAGAGAAATATTTGGATCTTCCCAATTTAAAGTGATCCCAAGAAAGGATACCTAGAGACAAACTTCTGGGGAAAGGAAAAGATGAAAGAAGAAGCCCTCATATTTCATGTAGCCTTGAAGGAAAGCCCACAAGACCATCAACATGAGGCTATCTAGTGTGTTTTACAGAGCCCTGGAGTGAAAGTTAGGAGCCCCAAGATGACAACCAACTCAGGAGCAACCAACTCATGTCTGTCTTCCTCTCTCATCAGTTTTCACCTCTGATCCAGTTCAATTCTACTCACAGTTTGTATAGATTGGCTGTCTAAATGGCTTTCCTTTAGAGAATATAAGAGCCACAATGATACAGTTGATCGTCCCCAAGAACCATATAGTAGTGTTCTCAAAGCTTGTGAAGGCACTATTATTTCCATTGTTTTCTGGAGCAGTTGGATATATTAAGATGCTTTCATTTTTCACTGTGCAGGCACTAAAACGGAAACCAAAGAAACTGATGAAGTAAAACAACAAGCCTTTATGGAGCATTTGTCTCCACAATATGCCACACCAAAGAGTGTCCAGAGCAGACACACAATGCTTCTATAATTGCCTATACTTTGATAAAAAAAAAAAAAATTAGACTAAAATATAAGGAAGAAGAAACAAGCACATATAGACTCAATTTACTAATGCTTTAATAGAAATAGATAGATGATAGATAATAAATAGATGATATATAGGTGGATAGAGAGATAGATTCAACCTGTAATTTATTCAACAAATTGTGTAGCCCATGATGTGTATTAATAGTATGGGGCAAAGAGATGAATAAGTCAGGATTCTTCCTTCTGTGACTTAAGATCTCTGATAATTTATAATAGCGTAGCCATATAATTGATCAACTAAGATGGACAGTTTTGGAAGTGAAAAGGAAAGACTTCAATAATATCACTGAGACATCCCTTAATTTAAACTAGGCTCTTAATTGGGCTGCTCAGGTAGACTATAATCCATGGTTAACCCAAGTATAAAAGATGGTCATAGATCATTATCATATAATGCAGACAAAGATAAGTACTAATGAATAATACATCAATTGTGCTACAGAGAAGAAACAATCATGGATTATTTCTTAACAGGAGTTAAGAAAGCCAAACTTTTGGCATGATGAAGACCCACTTGCCTCCGGTTATATTGATCAGATGAGGCTTGATGAAACTAGAAATGAGAAGCTGAAATTGAGACTGTAATTGTACCTGTGCATCTCCATGGAATACCAGGGCTGCCTCTGAACTAGGATGAAGCCCACAATATGCATGGCCAGGCTGAGAAGGATGTTGAGGATGACAGAGAGCAGCACAGGTGGAGAGATCAGCCGTCCTGCAGGCCTGAAAGGCACCAGCTTGGGGTAGGCACCACTCAGATTCACTGCAAAATAAATTCAAATTTTATATTTATGAGAGCAAAAAATCAATGCATTCTTGATTGGAAGAATAGCATAAGTTCTTTGGTCATAGATCATTATCATATAATGCATACAAAGATAAGTACTAATGAAAGAAAGAAATCTAAGAAAATGGACAAATTTGGAATATATCACAAACTAAGGGAACAAAATTAATGGATGCAAATTCATCCACAAAATGTCACAAAATGAACCACAAAATGGCATTATTTGGCTATTAAAGACTCAAAAACTATTAAATTATAGGTAAGGGGGGTAGTAAAATGCACCTTCTCATATATTGCTTGTGGGAATGTAAATTGATGCAAATCCTCTGTGGGGCAGTTGGAAATAAATCTGAAAAGTTGAAAATGCTCATAACTTTTGATGTGGTTATTCCACTTCTGGAAATCTCCCCTAAGCTAAAAAAGTAATCAGAAATATGGAAAGAAGTCCATCCCAGAATCATTTACAATAAATTATGATACTTTACACAATGCAACAATATGCCATCACTAGAAAGGAATGCTTTCAAATAGTTAATGACAAGTAAAAAGTGATATCAGCAATATGTGAAGTTCCCAGAGCTCCACAGTTCTAACACTTCACTCATCAACAAATGAACAAAGTGTTAGAACCAACTCTGTCAGAACTCCAAAAACAAAAAGTTTACAGCAACTACCTAAACACTGAACCTAGAAGAAGGCAACTTCAAAATGGCAGGAAACATCTTGTGGCACTTTTCTTATCTTTGCCGTATGATTGTTGAATTCAGTGGCAATTGTGAAGATGGTAGCCTGCACTCCCTATGGTAACACCAGGAGCAGAGTATACTCTATTCTGAAATTATTGTGTCTGTTCCAACCTGTCTGGGAGCTACCTGAGGAACTGATGTGATGTCACATCTATGTTACCTGACACAGAACACACTCATGGCACAAAAAGCAGCATACATCGCTTGAAAGCACTGTAAAACTAACAATCACATTTGCGTGGAGCAAACAACTACAGTTGAGGTATAAAATAACTACCTAAAGCCTTGAAGAAAAAGCTAAGGAAATTTTATTTGAGAAATTAGAGCAATCAAAAACACCTGTAAATACTGGGGAGTGTAGAATGCTATGTACATGCCCAGAGCAAGAGATATGTGCGTACATGTCCAGGGAAAGGTGTATGCTCGGAAAAGACCAGAGAAGACCCTGAACTTTTAACTCCAGATAACCTCTAGACCTAGTGAAAGCCTGAATAAATGTTGAATAAGTAACCTGTAAAGGTTGGAAGAGATGTCTTATTCAGTTGTTTCTTTAATTAATAGAATTCAAGGAACTCTCTGCCAAAACTAGCTAAACAAAAGAAACAGAGACTTCAGAGACTATGGATGACAACTGACACAGTCTTTGCAAAAATAGTTTGAATCCTATTAAATATCAAGTGTAAATACTAAGGGGCTACATTTTCAGAGCTGGAACCTAGACATCAAGGCTAGAGACACAAATTTGGGATCCATCGACATATAGATAACATTAAACCCACTGCATAGGTTGAGATTACTTAGGGAGATGACACAGATCGAAAAGACAAGAAGATACAAGAGCAAGACTTGGAACATTGTAAAAGTTAGAGATCAAGTAAAGAAACAGGAGCCAGAAAAGAGATAGGGAAACTATTCATTAAAGGGTAGACATTTAGGAATGTGTGAAATCACAAAAACCAAGAGAAGAAGCCTTTTGAAAAAAGAGAATGGTATTGAGAGAGTACTGGGGGACCTTGACAAGATCAATGTCAGTGAGGTGGCAGTTGAGGTGTAGAGAGCAGTTGCCCCACTTGACCATGTTTTCTTCCTTTGAGCTTTTGAATAACCTTTTAAAATAAATTTGTATGATAGCTGTTAAAATTAAGAAGGTGACAAGGCATGTAGAAGAGGCAATAACAGATGGGCATCTTTGTAATGTGTCAGTAACGTGCACCACCCCCGATGGTGGTGGCTCTTCCTGGCTCTTATTAGCTCATAAGAGCCAATTACTGCTAAATTTGCTAGCTTGTTATTAAACACAGCCATTATTAAAAGTAAATTACATAAATTTGCAATTAGATAGCATTAAAAAAGATAATGAGTGCTCAAAACTGATAACTTCCTAATTATTTTACTACCTTTTAGTGTTATCTATGTTTTTGAGGTTACTAATGAAGATTAAACTTAAAAATGTGTCACCTCTGTGCCATTATAATGTAAATTTTTTAAATTATTTTTTATTTCAGAATGTCAGGGGATAAACATACTTTGTTTATATACTTCATTTTTGTACAGATTGAGTCAAAGTTGTACACGTAAATGTGCCTTTCACCCAGATAGTGTGCACTGTTCACAACAGGTGTGAATTTACCCATTCTCTCCTCCCACTAGTTTGATTTTCATTGAGATTTACTTCTATATGTTCACTTAAGTGTTGATCAATTAGTTCCAATTTGGTATTAAGTACATGTGTCTCCATTCTTGTCCTTTTTCAGTTAGAAGAATGATTTCTAGTTCCCTCCAGGGTATCCAAAAAGACACTAGCTTGCCATTTTTTATGGCTGAGTAGTAGTCCATAGTATCCATATACCACATTTTATTAATCCATTCATCTATGGGTGGGCACTTTGGTTGTTTCCACACACTTATGATTGTAAATTGTGCTGCTATAACATTCAAGTGAAGGTGTCCTTATATACAATGACTTTTTTTCCTGTGAAGTTGCACTAGTTTGCAGTCCCACCAATAATGTATAATAGTTATAATGGGAATTTTTTTTAACTGAGGAAATATTCTTCCAGCATTCAAGAACTACTATCTGATTCATCAAACTAAGTGGCTCACTTCACTGATGAATGATTAAAGTTTTAACATAAGTCTCTATTGTTTAGTTTTTGTCTTATTCATTCAGCTAAAGGAAAACATCAAAAAACATTTACATTGGAACTAAGTCAGTCATCAGCTGCAACTATCAATTGATTATGGACATAAGAGTTTGGCAAAAGTCAATGAAAGCATTCTGTGGGAATCCATTGGCTAAATGGAATTTGCAATAAAAAATACCACATATTTTATTATTTTTAAAAATTGCTCACTACACATTTCTTTAAAGAAAAGTGGGGATTTTTTGTTTATTTATTTGTTTTTTGAGACAGAGTCTCACTACATTGCCCTTGTAGAGATCTGTGGCATCACAGCTCACAGCAACCTCCAACTCTTGGGTTAAAGCGATTCTCTTGCCTCAGCCTCCCAGTTGGAAGTACAGGTACTCACCACAACACCTGGCTATTTACAGTAAAGTTTATAAATTCATTTCTCTCTCTCTATACACACACACATACACAAATACACACACACACAGGGTGCCTTAAATGAATACATATTTTAGGAAAAGAAAAAACTATATCCAAATTGTAATAATACATACTGATAATGTTTGTCATTTATTTCTTGTAATTGCAGAAATTAAATATGACTTTAGTATTACAATTTTAATACAGTTTTTCATTTTTTTAAATATGTAAACATTTTTGGCACCCTCTGTATACATATGTATAGTATATGTCAAACTTTTTTGGAGGGACCCAGCTATCAAACATTTGCAAGAACAATGCTACCTCCTACTAAATAACAGCATAGGTGCAGAATTCAAATCCATGCTCTTAGACATTAGAATCTAGCTGATGGATATGGAATGGCAATAGAATTAGAGATGTGAAGAGGACAAAGTGGGAACTCATACTGTTTGGGAAGCTTGAGGAAAAAAAGGGGCAGTAACTCATGGTAGATTTGGTGTCAAGGACAGTTGTTTTATAGAAAGAAGATATGCAAAAATACTTACGTGCTAAGAGAATAACCCAGTAGACCAGGGAAAAGTTGAAAATAATAGAGAAAGAGATTATTACAGGAACAAAATCCTTGAGGAGATCGGAGTAAAAACATAAATAAAACCACTAGACATCTATTAAAATGTCTAAACTGAAGAACACTGACAACAAATGTTGGTGAGGATATGGAGCAACAGGAACTCTAATTTGCTGCTGATGGGAATGTAAAATAGAATAGCCACTTTGAAAGCCAGGATAGTGGTTTCTTACAAAAGTAAAGAGAGGAGGCGGAGCATGATGGCAGACAAGACGGAAGTCCAGCGCAACTCTCCCAAATCTTAAGATGAAAGAGAGGGTGGCTGGATCTTCCCCCTTGTGGTGTGTTGGTGTAGACGGTGTAGACGGACCCCCCCCAGGGGGGTCTGGAGTGAGATGCTGGACTTAAAATGTAACCCAGAGTGGCAAAATCTGCTAGAGAAATTTTCGTGCTACTGTTGAAGCAGCACCAGCAGCCGCAACAACCAGCCTCTCTCTCCCAGAGGACTGCAGTTCCCAGTTTGTGGGGAAACTAGGTGTTCTGTGGAAAGATCCACGAAGTGTGGACTCCTGAGCGGAATTTCACAACCGGAGAGGGGTGCTGTTCAGAGTGGCAGGGGCTAGGCAGCCCAATAGAAAATTAAGGGAAAAGAATCCCACCCAGGAACAGACACATTTTGAAATGTCAAAAATGGCAACCCACCACGGGCACCTTTTTCCAGAACAGCAAGTATCAATGAATAAACTTCATCATTCCTGGCGGGGAATGTTGGTGTGGACTGGCAGCTTGGGGTGTGCAGTGAACAGGCAGATTACTGGACTCAAAAGTGTAATTTTGAGCTGCAGACACTGACGGTAAAATCTCGGTGCTACTGCTGAAATGGCAGCGCCGGCAACAGCCAGCACCTCCACCATGGAGGATTGCAATTCCCAGTTCCTGGGGAAACTAGGTGCTGAGTGGAGAAGTTGGTGAAGCATGGACTCCTGCGCTCAATCTGGAGGTCAGATTAGGGGTGCCCTCTGGAACAGATCAGTTGAGGTTGGGCAGCCAGTTAGAAAACAGGCATATTTTGAAATTTCAAAAATGGCAGTGACAGGCACTTCCTTCTACAGGCCAGATACGGCAGTAACTGTGGTAACAAAGTAAAACATGAATCAGGTATAAGCCTGGGAACTGCTTGCAGCGCCACATGGTGTCCAGAAAGTATTTTGCAATATAAATATATTCCTACTAAGGTGACCCCTATGCCCTTTGTATAGTTGTATTATTTATATTTTTCACAACCACAATATTTTGGTGGTTGGTATCCTTTCTTTTTTTTCGTCTTCTCTTTTTTCATCCTTTTCCCCTTGGGGTTATTGCTAATTTTCTTTTAATTCTTTAATTTTTTTCTTTTTTTATTAGTAATATACAATTTTTTTTTCTTCTCTTCCTCTTCTTCCCTTCTTATGGTTGCTGACAGTGTTTACATCAGATATTAGAGTTCTCTGTTGTGTTTTTTTTTAATCATCATTTCTGTTGTAGTTGTTTTTTGTCTGTATGTCCCAGTTGTTTCTGATTGTCCGTGCATCTGTGTCCTTGTGTGTCTGGTAGCCTTTTTGTCTGTTTATTTGCTCGTTTGGTTTCAATATGTTTTGTGTTTTGCTAAATCCTCAGTTGGATACTTTCCCTAACTATAATTTTCACATTCAACAAGAACAAAGGGGAATGAGGGACGATGGTTGACTGGAGCCAGCTTTCAACAGAAGCTCCAGTCCAGAGGGAGAGATAATGACCAGAAAGTACCCAACAAAGCTGAAGAAGGAAAGCCAAGCTGAGAGAAGAGATAGATAACTTCACATCTTCCCTGCCAAGGCAAGCTTCGTCTCCAAGGAAACAGATTTCAGGTACAAATCTCCTCCCAAAGAGGACATGTGTCTGTCCCCTCCCCTAAGAGAGTTGCTTGCTTGCTGTGGGATCTTTACTAGTGAGTGATGAACTTAGGCTCTCTTCCCTCACCCCATCAGAGGAAATTGCTGGAAGTTGGGACTCCTTCTCCAGAGAGCCCCTGCTATGAGCCTAGGAATTCCCTTGTCTGGTAGGAAGTTTAAACAAATATTTTGCTTGCCACCTTGAACTTCAAGTTTACCCTTCCCTACTGGCCTGATAGTCTAGAAGTCCAACCCCTGCAGAGACCACAATATCTGCACTTCTTGGCTAGGACTAGGCATTGCATACACAGAGGCAGTGCAGCTGTGCTGTATCTGTGAATCCAGTAACAAGACAGAAAGACATAGAGGGAAAGGTGACTGACCTGGCCCTGAAAAAGTGTATCTCAACAGTGGCAGAGGCTTAGATAACTGCACAATGGGTGGAGACCTGGGAACTGCTGAGGTACATGAACCCAAATGGAGACACCTCCAACCCAACATCAGCATTAGTAGAGTGATCTGGCTGGGGTCTAATTTGGGAGAGTCATCTCCACAACTCTGTGGTGTGCCAGAGGGAATGAGACCTCACCCTATAGGGGTACCAGAGCTACAGAACAGTGGCAACAAAGGTGCAGTGGCTGAGGGAGAAATTCTTTTGCTGTCAGGATAGCTTCAGGTTTAGATTGAGCTCAGGTGGAACTTCCTCCAGCTGCCATTGAGCACCTGAGGCAATCAGGCTTCAGCTTCCCCTGATGGATGGTGGCAGAAGGTGGTAACCACAAAGAGGAGGCTGTGACCTTACTTTGATTCTGGCAGGCACATAGTCCTAGCACATTTGCTTATCGGACAGAACTGGGCCACAGAGACTGGGTGAACAGAGACTGCCAGTGGGGATACCAGAGACTGGGGTTACCAGAGTCCAGTGGCGAAGGGTGAGCAAGGCGGGGGAAGAGGCATCAACCCCCTTGCTCCAAATCTTCCACTGGACAGGCCTGTCTGACTCCTTGGAGCACCAGAGGTGCTCAAGCCACACTTGAGCTACCAGTAGACTCCTAATATCTAGTTGCTGGAGACATTTTGAACCCTCCAGCTAGAGAATAGGTGCTGTTTGGGACAATTGGTTAGGAACTCTTTTTTTATTATTATTATTAAGTCATTTGTACATAGATCATACATACATTTATGCCATTATGTGTTTTGATGTGTTAATTACTTGTACAAGTGGACCAACCACCTGAAGACCCTCCAAGGTGATACCCTGGTTTTGTTGTAGTGGGAAGGTTTGATTTTCCTCTTCAAGGTATTACCTGTAGGGGATGGGAGGTCCTAGTTGCTTGTATTTCTCCAAAGCTGAGACTGCAACCCAGAGCCACTGATTCACTAGGATTAGACAGAAATCAGCTGAATACAAAACAGAGCCACCTACACCCCCCCCCCAGGAATTGGAGGTTGCTGTGAGCTCTGATGCCACAGCACTCTATCCAGGGTCACAGCTTGAGGCTCTGTCTCTAAATAAATAAATAAATAAATAAATGGTAAAATCATCAAATATTTAGACACATTAGAAAAGAAGTTGCAGCCCTCCAAGAAATGAGAAATACAGTACAATCCCTCAGTAACAGAATGGAGTAGGCAGATGAAAGGATTTCCAACATTGAAGACAAAGCCTTTGAATGCTCTCAAAGCTCAGAGGAAAATTTGTGGAGAACAAAAACAGATCACTCTCTCAGGGAGCTCTGGGATAATTTGAAGAAAACCAATATTCGCCTTATAGAGATCCGTGAAGGCGTCAAAGTAGCTTCGCAAGGCACAGAGACTCTTCTTCATGAGATTATAAAAGAAACCTTTCCAGACATGCCAAGAGATTCTGAAATTCAGATAGCAGACAGTTTCAGAACCCAAGCATGACTCAACCCAAATAAGACATCCCCCAGGCACATCATAATTAACTTCACTAAAGTTAATATGAAGGAGAAAATTCTGAAAGCAGCCAGACGTAAGAAAACCATAACCTACAAGGGGAAGAATATTAAAACAACTGCAGATCTTTCTGCTGAAACCTTTCAAACTACAAGAGGGTAGTCATCAGGTTTTAATCTCCTAAAACAAAATAACTTTCAACCAGGATCCTGTATCCAGCTAAACTGAGTTACATTTATGATGGAGAAATTAAATACTTTAATGACATTCACATGTTGATAAAATTTGCTATAACTAAACCAGCTCTCCAGGATTTTCTCAGACCTATCCTCCACAATGACCAGTGCAATCCTCCACCACAAAAGTAAACTCACTCAAAAAATTTTGATCAAATTCCAACTTCCACAGTGGCGAAAGGATTAAAAATGTCCACTGGACTTTTGGAAAACTCGATGCTCAAAATCCTACCAGGCTTATCAATATTATTAATTAATGTAAATGGCTTAAATTGTCCTCTAAAGAGGCACAAGTTGGGTGACTGGATAAAAAAACTCAGGCCA